>PVKU01000830.1:0-274554 GCA_004027475.1 Anoura caudifer | reverse complement strand
AATCCTTTACTTCTCTTTTGCCAGAATCTGCTAAGGTAAGACAAAACCCAACTTCCTGTTCTTTGTCTCTTGATTGACTAGCTAAGATCAGAACTGTTTGTCATAATTGATTAGCTAAGATTATAACTGTTCATTACAAAACAATTATTCTGAAAGTAGCTATCCACAGAGAAAAACATTTTCCATTAGATAATTGACTACAACTTTCCTTGCCTGGGAAATAACCCCACCTGCAAACCACCCTGTGGGCAACTTGTTTACACTTCCTCATAAAAATTTAAGACAAAGCTACCTTGCTGAGATACTCCAGTCTTTGAATGTGTGATGCTGTATTAAAAAAAATGGAATAAAATGACCTTGTTACTTCTCTTGTTTTATCTTTGACAATTACATATTTAGTAATGTGTTTTCTTGTTTAATATATGTTCCTACTGACATCTCTTTGCTTCCTCCTTTGACTAGACTGCAAGCTTTATCAAGGAAGAGAACATGCTATGTGTTTACCATGGTACCATCAACACCTCTAATGAACCTAACTGTAGGAGATATTTCATAAACACAAAAAAATAAATGAATAAACATAAAAGCATCAGGCATCTCCAGATAGTGTCCAGACTTGCAAAGATGCAGGAGATGGCATCACTGAAGTAAGAGGCATCACTGAAGTAAGTGGCCAGGAGTATGTAGAACAATGGCCCCTGGAAAGAGGGCTGTAAGAATAAGGCAGATTGTTAAGGCCTAGAATTCAGGTGAACACTTCTGTGCTAGCAGAAGATCTAGAATAGAGACCAGTAACTTTGGTCTAAGTCCAGAATAATATGTACCTCCCAGGTAAGAATAGGCCCCAGCAAAAAAAAAAAAAAATGCTAAGGCTCATATGGCATTGTAAGTTTCTATACCAGTAAGAACAACCATAACACACAAGTGTATGAGTCTGAGATCTGTTGGCAGCCTTGGTCTAGTCTGGCTCAGGACATGCAGAGTAATGATTTTGGTCTTACATCTGAGCATAAATGGAGAAACATACATTGTTTTAATGGAAAAGATAAACCTTAAGGAAAAATATAGCCTCATGGTATAACTAAAAAATAAAAACATTATTTTTCACTTATAAATTTGCCAAAGATTGGGAAAGATTGAGTATTCAGGGAACAAGGCATTCTTACACATAACTTGTCGAAGTGTACATTGTTTAGACTTTTTTTGAGGTCAGCTGGCTACATGTACCAGTAGCCTAAAATATTCATTTATCTAAATAATATAGTTTCTAGGAATGTGTCTTGAAAATACCTCTATACATAAAGATTTATTGCTAAATATCATAAGTACAACTCTATGCAGAATAAAAATTTAAGAACCACCTAATTTTTTAAATAGTTTATTTTTTGTTCTATTTTTCCACTATCTTTTATCCTCCCTCCCCCCACAGTCCCACACCATTGTCCTTATTCTTTTTTGCTCAGTCCCTCCACCTCCTAACCACCATGCCCCCAGCTCCCAAGCTGTCAGCTTGCTCTCTCTTTATGAGTCTATCTTTGTTTTGCTTGTTAATTTAATTTGTTCATTAGAGTTCATATATGAGTGAAGTCATATGGTATTTGTTTTTCTCTGACTGGCATATTTCACTTAGCATAATGTGCTCTAGGTCCATCCATGCTGTCACAAAGGTAAATGTTTTTTCTCTTTTTACATCTGGGTAATATTCCATTGTGTAAATGTACCATAGTTGTTTTATCTACTCATCTACCGATGGATACTTGGGCTGCTTCCAAATCTTGACAATTGTAAATAATGCTGCAATGAACATATGGGAACTTATAGTCTTTCAAATTAATGTTTCGAGTTTCTTCAGATAAATTCCCAGAAGTGGAATCACTGAGTCTTAAGGAAGTTTCATTTTTAATTTTTTGAGGTAACTCCACACAGTTTTCCACAAGGGTTACATCAATCCACATTCCCACAAACAATGCAAAAGAGTTCCTCTTTCTCCACCTACTCTTCAGCTCTTGCTGTTTGTTGATTTATTGATGAGAACCATTCTGATTGGTGTGAGGTGATCTCTCACTGTGGTTTAGTTATTTTGCATTTTTCTGATGATTAGTGATGTTGAGCACCTCTTCATTATGTCTATTGGCCATCTATATGTCCTCTTTGGAGAAATGTCTCTTCAGGTCATTTGCCCTTCTTTTAGTTGGATTGTTTGTGTATTTGGTGTTGAGTTTAATAAATTCTTTATAAATTTCAGATATTAACCACTTATAAGACATATCAGTGATTGTGTTCTTCTATTCAATGGGTTGTATTTTTATTTCGTTGATGGAGAACCAGTTAATTTTCAACAATAATAGAATAGTTAAATTAGGTGCTATATATAGATGATTGTGTATTATTTAAGATTATGTTTGCAGTTCTAACAATAAACCCCATATTTCATTGGCTTGACAGAGTAGGAGGTATTTCTCATATATGTATAAATAGCAGGTGAATGAGGTGCTAGAGAATCTACTCCATGCGGTCACTCAGGGACCCAGGCTGATGGAAGCCTTGTCATTCACAACATGTGATTTCCTAGTTGTCTTTGGGCTTCATTTCAAACTGGCAGGAAAAGAAGAAAATGTAGAAGTTTGTGGAGGAGGTTCTTGTGTGCTGAAGCAGAAATGGTATTATCTTTTATGTATGTACATCATTAGCCAACATGTAGTCATGTGACACAGTTTAATTATAAAAAGGACTCTTCCTGTTTGGGACCCTACACTATAAAAAAGAAGTGTGTCTTTAATAAGAACTAGCTATTTGTGCCACAAAGAGATAACTATACAGCCATAAAGTCATGAAACCAAAGAATATTTAATGAGATGTGTAAAAACTTAGTATGATTCCAAGTATACAAAAACACAACAAACAAGCCCAGGCTGGGGTCTCAGTTGGCTTGAGCATCATCCCATACACCAAAAGGTTGCAGATTCAACTCCCTGGTTGGGGCACATACCTGGGCTGCAATCCCTAGTCATGGAACACATGGGGGGCAGCCCATCAATGTTTCTCTCTCACATTGATGTGTATCTCTCTCTTTCTTTCTCTCTAAAAATCAATGAATATATCCTCAGGTGAGGAATAAAAAATGTTTAAAAATAACACAACAAATGAAAAATGGAAAAGTTTCTCCAAATGTGGTTGGAGGGGTGGGCACAGAACTACAAGGAAATATACCAAGATGACAGGAACCCTGGCTCCTGGGGCCCACAGTGTTATGGATGAGATGAGACAAATTCACACAGATGACTACCGAATCTTGTGGAGGAAAAGGGATGGCACGGCCACTCTCTCAAGGGGAGAGCACCTTGCCCCTTGCCTTGACAAGCTTTTATTGCTTTCCTGGGCTCATTACATGATGGTCCTCATTTACTATGCACAGGTTCGCTTTAGGTGGTTACCTTTTACAGAAAACAAAGGAGAGGATGCCGCTAATCACATCACAGAAGAAAGATATTTGCAAATGCAAAGGGAAAAGTGGTTGAACTGGTTACACTGGTCCTTGCAAGGTTTAGCATAGCTTTTAGGAAGTTACTTTAAAGATATGCAGTAAACATTTCCTGCCTCAATTCAGGGTGAGGGAGTTTTAGCAAAAAGTGAATTTCATAGCAGTCTAGGTAAAACACAGGCCTGATTCCCTATGGGAAAACCTATCTGTGGGCATAGGTCCTGTCTGAGCCCATACCACACAGAACAGTCTCCTATACCAAGATATTTGCAGAGACATTTTCTGGTAGTGAGATTGCAGGTCCTATTCTTTTTTTTTTTCATGTTTCTCTATGCTTTCTTCATTTTATGTAATTCACAATATTATAATCAGATTACAAAAAGTTATGAAACACAAGAAAAAGAGGATATTGGGTGATAAATGGCGATGGAAGGAGACTTGACTTGGGGTGGTAAACACAATACAATATACAGATGATGTATTATCAAATTGTACACCTGAAGTCTATATAATTTTGTTAACCAATATCATTCCAATAAATTCAATTAAAAAATGAGAAGAACATATTTACTTCTTTGACATGCCTATCAGTGTACTCCTGTGTGTTACCAGAATTTAATCATGGGGAAAAAATAATCAAATCAACATAAATTGAAGGACATTCTTCAGAGGCCAGTAATTTGCAAAACTGTCAAGGTCATGAAAGTCAGGAGAGACACAAGGAAACTAAAGAGACATTACAACTAAATGCAACATATGATGCTGAACTGGATCAATTTGCCATAAAGAACATTATTGGGATGTTTGCAAAATGAAGATGCAGTCTCAGATAAGATAGTTTTAATGTATTGATGTTGATTAGCTGATATTAATGATTATATTGAATAATGTCCTTGTATGTAGGAAATTCACACTGAATTTCCATACAGGTTATGGGGTCTCAGGTCAGTAACTCCCTCTCAACTAATTTAGGAAAGTAAGTTCTGTGTCACACATTTGCAACTTCTAACTTTGCAATTCTTTCAAAAATATTTTAAGACAACTACAAAAAATAGTACTGTATAAAGTACATTCCAAATATGAAACTAAAAAAGCAAAACTGTAGGTAGTTTTACACATAGACTTATGGGAATATGCATAAAAAGTTTTAGATGAACAGTGGTTACATTCAGAAAAGGTGGTTGGGGAAATTAGAAAGGATTCTTGTTTGTGATTAAAAATATTTCTATACTGTTTGAATTTTTATACAATGATGATGTATTCATATAGTGCTTATATAAAGTGGGAATAAAAGAAAATTATCACTATCCGTAAATGATATAATTATATACTTGGGAAATGAAATTAACTTAAAGGCTAAAGAATAATAATAACAAAATGAAACAAAAGAGAAAATAAAGAAAAGATTTGGAATATCCTCTGTATCTTGTCAAATGTAATTAGAAAGCTAAAAAAATTTAAGTCATGTATTCTACTTTTTTAAGACCCTTTCATCCTAGATAGATATAATTAACAGATGGGAAACAGTTGGAGAATTTTATGAGACATTAATAGTGTTAATTTATTTACCTTAATATTTTTTAGCCAGTTTTTGAAAATGTAGTGATCTGTTGAATCTACGCTGAGGTGAAGGGCACTTCCATAGTGTGTCAAAGTGACCGTGAGTCAACAGGTTTGCTGTCTTGCCATCATGAGGGGGAGGGGAAGGATTCCTCAGGCTTCCCCTCGGGGCTCTGAGGCCTGTACACAGAGGTCATGGTGTATCTACACTAGCCATTTCTAGCACTATTTCATGGGCTATTCATTATTTAAAATTGGATCTCAAGTTTGCAAAGTACATGTTAGGGTCTATTACTTTTTTTCTCATATTTCTTTGAAATATTGCCCCTTCTAAACAATTTTGGATCTTTCATTTTGTAGTAATTTGGGAAGAACATCTGGAAAAGGGACAGATATTTGTGCTATAGGGTAACTACATGAGTTTTATTGTCTGTGATTGTTACATATTTGGGCAAGTGCTTTGACTTGCATTATCTTGAAAATCAAATTTAATATTGCATAGTGTTTGTAATGGTTCTAGTTCTGCTGTACTTTTTTGGTAAAATTAATTTTTACCTCTTTTAAATTTTTTTTGAGCAGTGCATCATGATTTTCATTCTGCATTATACCATACTATTCTTTTTGTTCTTGGAGAAATTAAAGTAAAATGTTTTGAGAAAAAAAATAAAAAATGTGAAACCTAATTACTATGAATTATTAACCCAATGTTTTGGCTACTAGTACCTCGTCTCTAGTTTAATTGTTTTAGTAATGATTAGTTTAGGTAGCAATAAAAGTACAAGGAAATGTAGGTTAGGTTAAATTAAATAACCTTTCCTTCTGATAAACTGTTATCTCTCCTCTGATATTTCTTTATACATGAAAAACATCTTTGAATGCTAAAGTGCTTGCAATGAAAAGAGCAAAATTAAATACCTGGGGTCTTTCTAGTACCTGTATCTTTTTGATAAGCCAGGTAGTGTTTGATCATAGTAATTTTTGTCCTTAATCAAATCTAACAGTAGATGTGTGATATTTATAATTCTAACAGCCTCCAATCAAAGATATTGTAACAAATGATAGAAAGAAACTTCTTTATTTTATTATACTTTTATTTGTTTTTAAAACTTGTATTTTAAAAAAGCCCAGGTATAAAGCAAGCATGGGGATGGCTTTTAAATCTTATCATCTAAATGTTGGTAGTATGCAGATGAAAATCAGTATGATTTATATTTAACAAAGTTTTTTGCATCATCAACTAACTAATATGAAAGCAGAAATTCTTAAAATAAACTTTTTGGAGGAAATATTTATCTTAATTGTTTCAAGCTGCTAGACCTTTATCTTGGATCTCTTAATACATAAAACATACATAAATACTTATCTAGTGGCTGTAGCCTAGTGGGTATGTAAGTGTATGTGTGTGTTGGGGAAGTTACCTTCGGGTGTGTGTGTGTGTGTGTGTGTGTGTTGTATCATCGCATATATACTGTATATATAATATATAATAAATATACAACATATAAACAAATGTATAAGTATGTAATAAGCATATAGAGTACAGTATATAATATAATATGTGATATGATATAATAAATACAGTATTATGGTTTTCTTGGTCAGCTCTGAAGAAGCTTCATTTCCTTTGCATTTCTCCAGAGCATTGTGAGAATTCCCCAAGGCATGTCCCCTTGTGCTCCACGGGCCAGTTACATTGATGATTCCATGGCATCCACTGTTTTTGTCCATCTCTTGTTTTGGTTTACTCTGATGACTACCATAGCCACAATAGTTGATACAACAAGTGTGGAGTTGAGACCTATCAAGGTGTCACTATTGATTTGCCTGCTAAATGTCACCACAGCTGCTTCTGGTGCTCACCCATTTCTGGAATGAAGTCCCACATGCCCAGGATCAAATGTTCAGATGTATGAAACAAGCACACATCCTGTTGACATTGCTGGTTCAGACATTCATCCCTGCTGAAGGTTTTGGCACAAATTCTTTGTGAAACATCTCTTTTTATATTTCACTAATGTTCCTGTAATATTTTTGATTTCAGACATGTGTCCTGGGGGCTGGGCCAGAAGATGATTGAAGTGAATGAGACTGCTGTGTTCACAATTACTGCTCTGCTCCAGTATGGACCCATGGTCCTTGGCCCTCACTTGTGAACTTGATATCTTCTTTCCTTCACAGTGAGTTTTATTTCAGGAGTTTCACAATCTATTATGTAACTAGAGCCCTAAAAAGACTTATCCTATAAGTTTCCCAGACAGATACAGACGTAGCTGAATCCTACAATGGACAAAGTTTAACCTCAAGCTGGGATCCTGTTTCAAATATTTATGAGGCAATATGTCAAAAAATACTAAGCCAGAATAAGTGGAAAAATTCAGATAAAGAGAGATTGTGTTTACTACTAGCATAAAAATATTTGCATGGTGTTTTAACATAAACTAAGTGGCACATTTGATATCTATATTTCAAAAAAGGAGATCTATAGGAATTTGCAAAAATTAAAAAAAATATTGTAGGGTGAACTCAGGGATCTTTATAGCATATAAACTCTTTATCCTACAAGCCTCTCTGCTTCTTATGTCTTATAAGAAGCACAGAGGCTGAGAAATCAGATGGAACAAATTTATCAGGAATGTTGAGACATTATCCAATCAACTCGATTTCTCTTTATCCTATGTGTATAATGTAAATAAAAAGAAGGTGGAATAATAAATGAGTAAGGATTCCAAATAAAAATGTTATAGACCTGGAGGATAAGTGCTACCTAAAATACAAATATTACAGCAAGAAAAGGCCCGATCTCTGCACAAGATCCTGGTTGGAGTCTATTATGCAAGTTCCTGCTTTGCTATTTAGTGCAACACCTCCCTTGCCCTCCATATGATCCTGTAGGATAGTTGAAGAAGGTCACGATGAATAAGCTCTGACAATGTATAATGACAGGTGGAAGGGTCCAGGACTACTGGGGAATTAGTAGGGTTGCTAAGGAATTTTGAAAAGGATAGAGGCTTTGGGGTAGATTCCTACATGCTTTTGTGAGTTAAACAGCTCAGGTAACATTACTGGAGATAAGCAACAATATTTTCAATGATATATGTCAATCCAAAAGGAATAGATAATGATAATGAACTAGCATGTATCCAAAAATATACCTCTAAACTATATGAAATGAAATAGACCAGAAATAAAAGGAAAAGTGGACAAATTGTCAACCATAGTGGAAGATATGATATGAGGGGGGACACCCAAAATTTAATTTATTCATAAAAATTGTGTCTTTATTCTTACATGTTTAAACTTAGTCACCTTCAAAGTACTTTCCATTTGATACAATACACCTATTGATTGCTTTTCATTGTTCAAAGCAGTTTTTTAACTTCACTTTTGATGGCTTTTACCAATTCTGACATTTTCTCTGCCTCTTCCACATCAGCAAAATATTTCTCTTTGAGGATTTTCTCATCCAACATATTTCTCTTTGAGAATATTTTTTGGATTTTTTTCATTAAAAATTGTTTCTCAGGGAGAGATCAGGTGAATAGGGAAAGTGGGGCATGGGAGTCATGCCATTTTTTGGTCAAAAACTGCTGAATATTCAGCATGGTGTTGGCAGGTGTGCTCATAAACCACCCACATGAAATTGGAAAATGTGTTGAAAGAGACTTCAAGGAATTTCACTGAAGGAAGATGCAGCCTCTTACAACAATGTCAGCTGGTGCATTGATACAGATAGGTTCCTAGAATCCTCACCTAGTAGGGAAAACAGGGACCCACCCTCCAGAAGATAATTCTGTTTTTTTGTGGGAGATTTCCACTTATACTTTCACAGG
Organism: Anoura caudifer; assembly: GCA_004027475.1. NCBI lineage: Eukaryota > Metazoa > Chordata > Mammalia > Chiroptera > Phyllostomidae > Anoura > Anoura caudifer. Next base: position 265,683 of record PVKU01000830.1, on the reverse strand, counting down.
ACTTCATAAAACTTCCTGACAAAAATTATTAAGACCATAGAAAATATAGAAAACAATAAATAATGGTTTATCTAATCAATATATTTTAAACAATACAACCAACAACTGGAAAAATATCCAAGATGTTTGAAGTACATATGGAATATTTACAAAATTGATCATTGTCTAATTCAGTAAGTGAGCCACAACAAAATTCAAAGAATAGAAAGAATTTAGATTATGTTCTTTATCTCTTCCAAGTTAAACTACAAATCTATCACAAAAAGATAACAAAATTGCCATATATTTTTAAATTATGGAATACATTTAAAGATGATGCATGGATTATAGGAGAACCTAAAAAAGACAAGAAAATATTATGATGCTGTGACATATCAAAATTTTTAGAATATCACTGAATTAGGACTTATAGGGATGTTCCTATACATAGATGCATGTTAGAAAAGCAGAATGGTTGAACAATAATAATCTAAGTATGTCTCTAAAAATACTAAAAAATGAAAATATTAAATCAATCTAAAATAAAAGGAAATAGTAATATTAATGAAAGAAAACTAATAAAATTAGAAAAGTAATAGAGACATTCTCCAAAATCCAAAGTTGACACTTAAAAAAAGAGGTTAATAAATGATTGATAACATCAATCAAGACAAAGAGAGTAAAGAAGATGAGGGAGAAGATACAAACAGCAAATATCAGGAATAAAAAGCAGTATGTAGAAACAGATTCCCATAACATTAGTTAATATTATAATATGAGGAACTTTTATGACAATAAATAGGAAAATGTGGGTGTAATGTATAATTTCTTAGGAAAAAATCAAACTTGGCAAAAACATCAAAATCTTAATTATTTAATATCTATGAATAAGTGGAGTCCATAATTCAAAGATCTTTTCTTTTAAAGCAAAACCAAAATAAAGCAAACAGAATATCAGGTACAGATGATTTCTATGGTGGATTTTATCTAAAGGGAATAAAGAATGCACAGCTGTGGCAAAAATTACAACTAGACTACAAAAGAAATATCATGCATATTTGTCAGAAAATCAAGCTGTGTAGCAGTCTGACAACCAATGATTTAAAGAAGCCACATTCATCCAGGTGGGTAGGAGGGGTGGAAATGTGGAGATGAGTGGAGAGGTGCAGAAAGTTGGAGAGGAAGGGGGAGGCATGGAGACTCAGTGTGACAAGGACAGGCATGGAGATATGATATGGTTGGTCCCACATCCACTTGTGGTGGATAAAATTTGGGAGGAATACCTCAAGAGTGAAGGATCATAACCCCAGACCAGACCACCCAGCCCAGGGTCCCAGGACCAGGAAGATAAGTCTCCACAACTTCTGGCTGTAAAAACCATTGGCAGCTGAGGTGGTGGAAGAAACTGGGGAGTTCTCAGGAAACTCCTCTGAAAGGGCCTGCAATGAACTTAGGACTTACACAGACTCACCCCCTCTGGGATTCAGCACCAGGGCAATAGCTGGAAGAGCACCAGTGGCATTCAGGGAGAAACTTAAGTGACTGGCAGCAGGGTAAGTGCTGGGAGAAAGCTTCCTCCCTGGCAAAACTCCAGAGGTCAATTAGTGGCATTGTCCCCTCTTCAAGCCCTCCCCCACACACAGCCACAGAGCAGTGACATGGGTTCTTTGGCCCTGGTAATTACCTAAGGCTCCACCCAATAAAACTTACAGTTGTACTTTTCTACAATTGTCCACACTACTAGGATGGAGTCAAAGTAGCTCTGCCTAATACATAGAAACAAAAGGAGGTCACCAAAATAAGGAGACAAAAAATATGGCCCAAATGAAAGAACAGAACAAAACTCCAGAAAAAGATCTAAATGAAATGGAGGTAACCAACCTATGAGATGCAGAGTTCAAAACACTGGTTATTGGAATGCTCAAGGAATTCCTTGGCTACTTTTACAGCATAAAAAAGACCCAGGCAGAAATGAAGGTTACATAATTGAAATAAAGAAAAATCTACAGGGAACCAACAATGGAGAGCAAAAAGCTGAGAATGAAATCAATGATTTGGAACATAAGGAAGAAAAAACATTCAATCAGAACAGCAAGAGGAAAAAAATAATTAAAAAAATGAGGATACTCTGGGACATCTTCAAACATATCAACAGTCAAATGATAGAGGTGCCAGAAGGAGAAGAGGAAGAACAAGAAACAAAACTTATTGAAAACATAATGAAAGAAAACTTACCTAATTTGGTGAAGGAAATAGACATACAAGTCCAGCAAGCACGGAAAGTCCCAAGCAAGATGGACCCAGAGAAGACCACACCAAGACATATCACACTTATAATGCCAAAGGTTAAAGATAAAGAAAGAATCTTAAAGGCAGCACAAGAAAAGCAAAGAGTTACCTACAAAGGATTTCCGATAAGACTTCTAGCTGATTTCTCAAAGGGAACTTTTCAGCCTAGAAGGGATTGGCAAGATGTATTCAAAGTGGTGAGAAGCAAGAACCTACAACCTAGATTACTCTATCCAGCAAAGCTATTATTTGGAATGGAAGGGCAGATAAAGTGTTTCCTAGACAAGGTAAAACTGAAAGAGTTCATCATCACCAAGCCTTTATTATGAAATGTTAAATAGAATTATATAAAAAAGATTAGCAATAAATTCACAACTATCAACAATTGAATCTAAAACTAAGCAAATAAGCAGAACAAGAGTAGAATCAAAGATATGGAGATCATTTGGAGGGTTTCTGCTAGGAGAGGGAAGGGAGAAGATGGGGTAAAAGTACAGGGATTAAGAAGTACAAATTGATATGTACAAAATATACAGGGAGATGTTAAGAATGGTATAGGAAATGGAGTAGCCAAAGAATCAATATGCATGACCCATGGACATGAACTAAGGGGAGGGATTGCTGCTTGGGATTGCTGCTTGGAATGGGGTACCAGCTGGAGGGGCAAAGGGGGAAAATTGGGACAACTGTAATAACACAATCAATAAAATACTTAAAAAATTTAAGAAACCTATAGCTTCAATCATACCTCATGGTGAAATGATGAGATAGAGTATGAGAAAAATAGTTCACTATAACCACTTGTACTTAATATTTTACCTAATCACCCAGGAAGTTTAATAAAGCTAGGAAAAACATATATGTATATATGTGTGTGTATATATATATATATGTGTGTGTGTGTGTGTGTGTGTATAAAATAAAAAACATATAAAGCTTGGAAAAGAAGAAATAAACTGCTATTATTTCCAGAGTGTGACATTGTACATGAAAAATTCCAAAAGGATCTATATATTTAAGTGAAGCTCAAGGACAGCAAATGTTAATTTGTGGATTCAGAAGTCAATTAGCATTTGATTTTGAAAAGAAGGAAGAGTAAAAGATTGTGAGAGTTCACAAACTGAAGCTTTTAGGTGGTGGTGATGTTCTTAGTCTTGATTCAGTTGATAATTATACTGTGTTGGGAACTGCCCTGCCTGGTTTTAGGAGCTGTAACCTCCCCATGGCTAAGGCGGAATGAATGACCTTCAGACTGTAAGCCACTAAGGAGACAAAGCTTATCTCCATGGCAGGAGCACCGCCTCTATCCACTTTACTTCACTCTGACTGGCCCCCAGTGCATGGTCAGTTAGCCAATGATGGGTAAGATTCCCTCAAGGGAGGGGTCACCTAAGACAGGCATGATCATGTGGGAGGCCCTCAGGGAAGGACTTTGGGGGCTAGAGGAAAAGGGGGTGATGGACCCTCGCCCCTCGGCTATCCTGACATAGCCTGAGTCCTCATCCTGTCTGCCAGAAGTTTCCTAATCTCTTGGCTGCTTTGCTGACTCTGCCTGACTTAAGTCTGAAACAATGACAAAGGGTGGTGCAGCCCTGTGCTGCATAGGGCGGGGGGAGGGGGGCGTTCCACAGGTGATCAGGCCTAAGAAAGAATATATAAAATCCTGTGAAACCTGCTTTGTTAGGAATGTTCTCAATTAAATGAGTAGGAAATTAGTTTGTTTCCCAAAGTTTTGTAGCCCTTTAGCTGACAGACCCTGACTCAGAATAAGCCCTCAGAGTTCTTTGTATGTTATCTGTTGTTTGATCCTTACTGCATGACAATGATTAATGAGCTTTACCTATATTCCTGTGTAAAGTGAACCTAATAAAAGCCATTGAGGAAAAGGCTCTTGGCCCTTCTCCTTTGAGAGATCGGCCATCTTTCCTCCCCAAGCAGATCATGTCTTGGTAGACTTATTCTCATCCGTGGCAGCCAGGGGGGCCCTGTGGAAGGAGCCCCCCCCAATACTAGAAGATTCACCTTGTGAGTATTCATGGAGTCATATTCCTAAATATTTTTAATTTTCTCTTCTGCATATTCTAGTTTTATAAAACATTATAGAAGCATATTTCTTCTCCAACTAGATGATTAAATATTATTAAGGCTACATCTTTGCATCACCTAAAGTCATCTTGTCTCCTACACCATGGAACATGACTTTATAGCAGAAAGAGTCTTCTTTTCAACTTCTGAGGATATAGAATATATGTCCCATCATCATGGACTGTGAGCTTTATTGTCCTAGATCAGGGCCCCCAAATTAATGCCTTCTTCTCTTCTTCACTTCTCAACACAGGTTGAGAGTTCTCAGGATTTTTCTTTCTTAAAGCATTTCTCTTTCCAAAAACTTTATGAAGAAGATTATATATCTTCTGGCATGTTTCAAATTATTTTAGTATTGTATTATTTTTTATACCTAATTCATTTTCTGACATCATGATGTAGTACAACTAAATCAGCAAAAACTTTGGTGTCTGACAGTGCTGGTTTCAAATCTTACCTGTGTGTTTTTTATTGCACGATTCAGAGCAACTTAAACTCACTGAGCCTCAATTTTATCATTTCAAAATAATAATAACAGTGGTTATTCAGTAATTTGCAGCAAGTAATGGAGTAAAAAGCTCATGAACAATGCTTTTATTGAATTTGTCTCAGAGAATACTAATTCCATTACCCTCATAAATTATTTTTGAAACAAAGTCACCAATGGAAAAATAGCCTTTATGCATGAGAGAAATTAATGTCTTTTTCTTTGCAAGAATATAGAATTACAGAATATTTAAAGGACATTGGTATTTTTAGAATAAAAATGTAGAATGAATTAGATGCATTAATTTTTCATATATTCTCTAAAATTATTTTTCATATCTTGATTGTCAAATAATAAGGCTCATATAAAAGCTTCACATGAAATTTCAATAGGAAACAAAACTTATATTTAGGTGTTTAATGGGACTGAAGTTTCAATATTTATAGAAGACTTTTTAAAAAATGTGGCTGAAGTTTTATTAAAATCTGAATTAAAAGAAGAAAAGAGATGCTTATTTTATTTTATTTTTTTAAACAAATATCTTTTTTATTGTTGTTCAAGCAACAATAAAAACACCACACTCTCTGCCTCCATCCACCCCACCCGGCCTCCTACCCTCAAACCTGCCTCCTTTGGCTTTGTCTATGTGTACTTTGTACATGTTCCCCGATGGCCCTTGCCCTGTTTCCCCCCATTATCCCTTCTTAAACTAACCAAATCTCTATGTATTAGTTTTTTTCCCCCTTGTAAGTATCAGAGATGTAAAATAAATAAATAAATAAATAAATAAATAAATAAATAAATAAAATAAAAGAGTGGAAACACTCAAGAGTTTTAACTTCTAGAGTCAGAACTGGCACATTGTGCCATTGATCAAACAAAGCAAATCAGAAAGCTGAATTCAAAGTCCAGGGATTAGGATACATGGTCACTCCCAATACCCAGTGAGACCATGAAACAGTGCTGCTAAGGGAGAGATGAAGAAAAAAAGCATCAGTTTAAACTTCCACAAATACCATGAATTTATGTTAGGTTAGTTAATGTGTGACTAACTATGGGCTTAAGCAAAAAGCCATTGATTCATTTATTTAGTCATTAATGCAGTCAACAACTAAGTCAGTACTTAAGAGATACCATATATTTCTGTGAAGTTAGTGTATGACTGACCCTGCTGTAAACAACATCGGAGTCTTAACATCATGTATTCATGTATTCAATAAAAGTCATTCTTGTACCTTTATTTTATCTCAAATTATTTGGCAAATACCTAAATTAAAAACTTTATTTACCTCATACCTATCCATTGTCTATAATGGATAAAATAAATTTAGTGACCTAGATACATGATTTATAATTAATTATTTGTAGAGAGTTTACCAGGATTCTGCATTAAGTAAAAGTAAGCATTTTTAAATAGATGATTTCTGAGAGTATCTAAAATGAGATGAGAGTAGGAAGACTTCTTTTTAAAGATTTCTGGGCTATTGTTCTTATGTCATTTTCCAGATGTTGACAACTGTTGTCCTACTGCTCAAATTCAGCCACAGCTGAGGTTTTTGTGACCAGAACGTGGTTAAACATTCTTGCGCTTGAATATCTTTAGGTGTGATGTGTATCTACTGGTTCATCAAAGCACTCAGTATTCCTATTCCAGGGACTCACTCTTTCTGTGCATTTAGTTACCTTTCATAGCTGCAAAGTATTGATTTTGTGAACTTTGCTTTATGATGTTGTTTAAAACTGGAACACTGGTTATTGTTCACCTATGTATTTGAACGGTTTCAAAACTAGTGAGAAAGATGTGAGTCCTTCTTGTTGGTTCTCTAGCCCTAATACATTATATGAGATGGCCATGTATTCATGTGCACTAGCCAGAAATGTATAATATCTGCACTCCAGATGTAAAATATAAACCAAGTAAATTATGATGGCATTGGCTTGAGAGTTAAAATGCAAGGGTAAAAATGACACAGTTATTGTCCTCAATAAGCATCCCTTTCTAATGTGCCATCAACAAACTATTTCTGGTAGAGCAGGATAAGGCTTGCATGTGGTTATGATGGTACCTTAACTGAGTTGTGATGGCAAAGAGCTTTTTGAATGAACAAAGAAGAAATGGGTATTTCAGGTACAGGGAAGCATATGTGACAGCATCACATATGTGATTTCTTCAATGAAACGCAGGTACATTTGAGCTCCTGAGACTAGATGATGAAGAGGCTTCTGTGGCATGCAGAAGCATGCTTCCTCAGTCTCTGCCCACCTAGCTACCAGTAATCTACACCTGGAAATTCTCTCTTTTTATAATAGCTATTGTTAACTGCCTACTTTGTATCCATTTTGCCTGTACTTCTTATTCAATTTCCTTTGAGAAGCAACAATACATGTGAATAAAATCTTGCTTTCCCTAGATAACAACTTGTTTGGTGAGGAGACCCCCTTCTAGCAGGTGAAATGTAAGTGGAAGTATGTGTTAGGGCGTCTAAGGAAAGCTATTGCTTTCCATGTAAAGAGGAACAGACTCAGTTGACACATGTCACTTTTTCCTTTACACTGTTTTTACTTCCTCCAGACAGGAACATCATTATAACACCTAGCATTGCTGCTGGCACCTTGACATCAATGAACCTGAAAGCCAAATACTGAGAATGGTGGGATAGAACAACAAAATAGAAGATACCCATATTATCATCACGGATTTGTGGAACTAACAGATCAACTCTGAGCTAGCTCTTTCTGGACTTTTTTCTTTTTTTAGGACTTTTTATTTATTTATTAAAGAAATCTTTTAGCTACTTGCTTAGGCCATATTTTGTCAGGTCTTCCACTTCTTGCAACCAGAGTCAGTATTACTAATGAACCACCTAGTCATATAATAAATATTAGTAATCTATACTGTGCTTAGAATGGTGGTAGTTTTTGTTTGTAGGAGATGCAAAGATAACAAGGATGTGGTCTTTGATTCTTTTTGAGGTATTTTTAGTGGCAGAACATTTTGCTTTTAAACTTAATAGTTACTGGTGTCTGTGAGCCAGTTGTCTGAATACCTGAAGATATCCATTAACTTTCCATGAAACGTTTCGTTACAGAGAGTTACTTCCATGTTCACTATCCCTATTGGTTTAATATTATTTTTAACAAGACTTTGCTTTAGGAGAGTTTCTGGACATACTGAGATGTCCTAGCCATTGTGAACCAGCAGTGCCCTTGCTCACACACATAGCATGACTATAAATCTAATCATTACCTAAGTAACAACTTCTATATTAAAAACCTAACGTATGTTGCCCTGGCCAGTGTGGCTCAGTTGGTTGGAGCATCATCATCCCACAAACCAAAAGGTTGCAGTTTTGATCCCTGGTCAGGTCACATAACCAGGCTGTGAGTTGGATCTCTCGTTGGGGTATGTACAAGAGGCAGCTAGTCAACGTTTCTCTCTCACGTCGATGTTCCTCTCATATCTCTCTCCCCCCCCCTCTCTCTCTTTCTCTTTCTCTCTCCTTTTCCTCTCTCTCAAAAGCAATGAAGAAAATGTCCTCAGGTCAGGATTAAAGAAATATGCTACAAACAGTATGTTCACTCAGGAGTTTAAATATATACTGTGTATAAAAAAAGGATACAGATCACAAATACGACACAGGGGTGATAGATAAGAAGAGCCTCACATGGAAGAGGGTAGGTTGAAAAGTCTAAAAAGGCATTCCAACAAATGTAAGGCCACAGAACATATTCATTTTCCATGAGGCTATTCTTTTCTTCTGATGTATAAAAGAAGTTATTTTAAGCATGTTCTTTCGTATCCATTAACCTTTGACACGAAATGGGAAAAATGACTAGCTTTTCCCTCCAGGTCAACCTGCTTTTTCTTCTCCCAAGAACCGGCACAGCATTTAATCAATGACTTCTTGGGCACAGGTAATAGTTAGAAATGTCGTTTCTCATGTGGAATGAAAGTGTTTTTCTTTCTGTAACCAATCTGAGAAGAACTCAGATTCCTGGGCATTTGTTTCTTCTACAACAGGATCATAGCTGGGCCTTGGTGCTGGCTTGATTGAATCATTCACCTTGGATCTCCCCAGCAGGGAAAACAAAGGCTGCCTAAGCAATGGCATTTCTTTATGAGGTGGAAACATTCTCATTTTCTTTTGTGAGGATGAACAATTTAGACAAAATAAGAGATAACTGTGATCTGATGAAAAATACACCATTTTTCAAAATTGAAATGCAGTTATAAGGTAACTTCATTTCTAAGATGTTACTTTTTCCATTATAAATAATTCTTGTTGACTTTATAGCAATCTAAGTTTGAAAAACTTCACTGTAAAGTCCCATCTGTTTATAAGTTCCTTAAAGATCAGGTGTGTTCAAGTCTCACCCACTCAGCTGCAAAAGTTTAAAAATAAGATGCCTTGGCTTATAAATGTACTGTAATGTTGCCCTTATATCTCATGAGAAACTTTTTATCAAAATAATAGGAAATGGGAAAAACAAGTTTTCAGAAGTGAAAGTGTTTTTAGAGGTCATTTAATTTGACCTCTAAAAAAGTCTTGAATAACTCCTATGACCTTGGAGTATTTTAACCCTGGGGGTGTTTTAAACCAAAGCATTTTAATATAAATGTTATAAACCCAAATAAATATCATTTAGAAAGATTTTCTAGGAAAGATTTCATTAGCCCATTTTATTTCAGATTAATTTTTATACATTAGAGTTACAGGGTTAACAGTTATTTTTATTTGGTTAAAATTAGTTTCATTACTACAAATATTTCTCTAAAGTTAAATTACTAATGAAAATATGACTCAATAATCAGGCTTCAGACTAAAATAAATTGTTTTTATTTATCAATCCTGATATTTCTGTGCCATTATTCATTTCCACTAATTCTAATTCTGGGCCCCATAATAGCAAGTATTTACCTCTTAGTAAATGTGAGAATTTTTGTGAGACAAAGAAGAGAGATAAATATGGGGAAAAGAGTGAGAGAAAGAATGGTGAAAAAGAGAGATAAAAAATGATGAGGGCATAAGAACAAAAAAGAGCCAGTAAAAGATACATTGACATACAGAAGAAGAATATGGTGTTACCATAACTTATAGAGGCAGAAAAATTATATTGGCAATATTAGAATTGGTGGCCTCTTTCAGGTTCCTCTCCTGTCTACATTCAGCTCTCACCAGGGAAAGTGACATTTGACCTGTACTATTTCCCCCCCGGGGAATACCTGTAGTGTGGTTATTCAGTATGAGCTAATGTCCAGTTGTCACTGTTAGTTTTTGAATCTGAAGCCAGGCTGGTCTCTCGTTTTGGCATTTCTGTGTCACCAAAGTTCATCATGTGTTTGAGTGTAGCTATACTTTTGTTACTGATTGCCTCCATTTTAGTTGTTATATTTAGGTGGGAGAGAGATGAAGTCCTGAGAGTTAACTTTCAAGTTATAATGAGTTTAAGACAAGTCACAATCACATTTTAATGAATGAATGAGCACAGATACACTGTGTGTCAGGGACTTCACCATCATCATTATAGTCACTTGATGTATGTAGTTTTATTGTTGGGGACTGGAAATGTTTAACACTCCTCAACAAGCTTTTTACATATTTTGGACTTTGTTTCTTTATTTTTAAATATATTTTATTGATTATGTTATTACAGTTGTCCCAATTTTTCCTTTTTTGCCCCCTCTATGTGGAATCCCCCTAATCTCTCAGGCAATTCCACCATCATTGTTCATGTCCATGGGTCATGCATATAAGTTCTTCAGCCACTCCATTTCCTATACTGTACTTTACATCCTCATGGCTCTTCTGTAACTACTTATTGCTACTTCTTAATCTTCTCACCTCTTCATGCATTCCCCACACCACACTCCCATCTGGCAAACATCAAAAACCTTTCCATATCCATTATTTTGTTTCTGTTCTTGTTTGCCTAGTTTGTTTTCTTTTTAGATTCAAGTGTTGATAGATATATATTTATTGCCACTTTATCATTTATAGTTTAGATCTTATTTTACTTAAGTCCCTTTAACATTTTACATAATAATGGATTGGTGATGATGAACTGCTTTAGTTTTTGCTTGTCTGGGAAACTATCTGCTCTTCCATTCTAAATAGAGCTTTGCTGGGCAGAGTAATCTTGGCTGTAGGTTACTGTTTTTCATGACTTTGAATATTTCTTCATATGCCAATCCCTTCTAGTCTACACAGTATCTTTTAAAAATTCAGTTGACAGTCTTATGAGAACTCCCTTGTAGGTAACTAATTGCTTATCTATTGCTGCTTTTAGGATTCTCCCTTTATTCAAAGGGCCCAGAGACATATGAAAAGATGTTCAGCATCACTAGTCATCAGAGAGATGCAAATTAAAACCACAGTGAGATACCGCTTCACACTAGTGAGAATGGCCATCATAAACAAATCAACAAAAAACAAGTGTTGGAAAGGGATGCGGAGAAAAGGGAGCCCTAGTACATTTTTGGTGGGAATGCAGACTGGTGCAGGCACTGTGGGAAACAGTATGGAATTTCCCCAGAAAACTAAAAATGGAACTGCCTATTTACTTGGCAATTCCACTGTTGGGGTTATACCTAAGTACTCCTAAACACCAATCCAAAAGAACCTATGCACCCCAATGTTCATAGCAGCACAGTTGCAATAGCTAAGTGCTGGAAGCAACCTAAGTGCCAATCAATAATGAATGGATCAAAAAACTATGGTACATTTACATGATGTAATACTACACAGCAGAAAGAAAGAAGGAGCTCTTACCCTTTGTGACAGCATTGATAGATCTGGAGGGCATTATGCTAAGTGAAATAAGCCAGGCAGTGAAAGACAAATACCATATGATCTCACCTATAAGTGGAACCTAATTAAAAAAAACAAGCAAGCCAAATATAAGCAGAGACATTGAAATTAAGAACAAAGTGACAGTCCTGGCTGATATAGCTCAATGGATTTACCATGGGCCTGTGAAACAAAGGGTCACAGGGTCAATTCCCAGTCAAGTTATGCGCCTGGGTTGTGGGCCAGTTCCCTAGTAGGGTGTGTGCAAAAGGCAACCACACATTGATGTTTCTCCCCCTTTCTTCCTACTTTTCTTCCCTTCTCCCTAAAAATAAAATAAATAAAATCTTTTTAAAAAAGAACAGACAGTATCCAGAGGGGGGTTGGAGGGGGTAATGGGGGAAAAAGCGGGAATTTTTTTAGGAACATGTATAAAGGACACATGGACAAAACCAAGGAGGGGTAGGATCAAAGGCAGGAAGTGGGGATGGCTGGGGTTGGGGGAGGGGTGGGAGAAAATGGAGACAATTGTACTTAAACAACAATAAAAAATGTGGAATAAAAACTTCTTCTTTTATATTTAACTTTTCCCATTTTAATTATGATGTGTTTTGGAGTCAGCCTTTTTGCATCCGTCTTCTTTGAGACTCTCTGTACTTCCGAGATTTGCATGTCTATTTCCTTAACCAAGTTAGAGAAGTTTTCTTTTATTGTTTTTTTAAATAGATTTCCAGTCTCTTACTCCTTCTCTTCCTCTTCTGTCACCCCTCTGATGCGAATGTTGGACCTCTTGAAGCTGTCCCAGAGACTGCTTACACTATCTTCATTTTTTTGGATTCTTTTTTCTTGTTGTTGATTGATTGTCTTTTGCTTCTTTATGTTCCAAATCATGATTTATCTCTTGTCTTAGTTCACTCTATTGTTGTTTCCCTGTACATTGTTCTTTAATTCAATTAGTATATCCTTCTTTTCTGACTGGATCTTTTTCATGCTTTTGAGGTCCCAAGTTCCTTTAGCATCCTTAAAACAAGTGTTTTGAACTTTGCAGCTGATAGATTGCTTATCTCCATTTTGTTTAGTTGTTTTTCTGGAGTTTTTATCTGTTCTTTCATTTGGGCCATGTTTCTTTGTCTTATCATTTTGGCAGCCTCTCTGTGTTTGTTTCTATGCATTAAGTAGAGTTTCTATGACTACTGTCTTGGTAGCATGGAGTAATGTAGTAGGTGTCCTGTATGGTCTACTCACACAGCCTCCTATATCACCCAAATGGGTACTTGAGGTGTGCCTTTTGTGTGTGTTGAGCACTCCCACACACAGCCTTGGTTTCTGTTGGCAGTTCAATAGGAGAGATTTACCCAAGCCAGTCAGCTGCAAGGAGTGTCTGTGACCACTGACCACCAACCTCCACCCTCTGTGCACGATCAAATGATGGCAAGATGGTGGTGCTGCTCTGTGGTCTATAGCTGTCCACTGGGGCACAGGCTGCAGAGTTCCCTGGGTGGTGCAGGTCAAGTTCAGTGCCCTCCTGTGTTTGCCCGAGGATGCCCTGCCTGAGCTATAGAGCAATCCGAGATGGCTGCTACTTGTGCTGGGCTTGGAGATTCCCAAGCAAAACCAAGCTGTGAATGTAGGTTGGCTGATGCTAGTGCTGGCTCGGGGTCACTTAGCAAGAGGTATGGGGGCTGAAGCCTCACTGAAGCCAGCTGTTGCTTGTTTGAAAGGATTTAGTAAGTTGTGAAGCGTGAACCAATGCCAGCCATTCATATGGAAGCCACTGTTAACAGATGTAAGTTGGGTGGTATGCAGTCTCAGGGTATCTCCAGGGCAAGGCAAACAGTGTTAGGCAAGTTGATGGAGTGTCTGATATGACACTAGCTTGCCAGCTCTATGGTTCTATTGGCTGAGGGTTCAGAAAAGGGCCAATGGCCTCTGCCCACCTTTCTGTCCACCGGGTCTTGCCTTGATACAAGGCACTTTCAGTCCCTCTCTGTGTGCCACTGATGCCTTCCAAGCTGGTACCCTGGTGCTGAAGCTCAGAGGGAGTGAATCTGAGTAGGTGAGTCCATATGTGGTTTCTTTAGGAGGAACTGCTTGGCATTCCAGAAGTTTCTTCCACCAACTCAATCCTCTCTGGTTTTTGCAGCCAGAAGTTATGGGGAATTATCTTCCTGGCACTGGAACCCTCTGCTGGGGGTGTTGGTATGGGCTGGGACTCCTCACTTTTGAGACACTTTTTCTGAGTTTTTATCTACCACACATGGATGTGGAATCAGCCTATTCCATGTCTCCACCCCTCCTACCAGTCTGTATGGATGTAGTTTCTTTAATTCCATAGTTGTCAGACTCCCATTTAACTTGATTTCTGACATTTCTGAATGATGTTTGTTCTATAATCTAGTTGGAAGTTTGATGGGGTTGTGTGAAGAGGCAAGCCACGTTTCCCTGTATCACCATCTTGACTAGAACTCTCTATCAGACTGCGTTTCTTTTTTTAATCCTATTTATCCTTCTCATTCAATATTTTGAATTAAATCAATAGACTTTCTATAAGTCCTGAGTATCAAGAAGGGATACACAGTAGAAAAATAGTTCTCTTAACTATAACTATTTCAGTCAATTTATATGAGTACCAACAAAATATCAGGGCCTTTAATTATTTACAAAGATTTGAAAAGTGCCAAAGATTTGGCACTTTAAGTCATTTATGAATGCATGGTTTATTTGCTTGGAAATACTATTCATTTACAAATAAAAGGATAATTTATGTTGGCTTTCATTTTTACATCATCCATGTACCCTAATCAAATGCCAATTTCACCCACCAGCCTGGGAATCATGAATTCTACCCTTAAAGAGTTACTCTTTTAATTACAGTGATAGAGTCTGGAATTATTCCCATGCCTTGCTTGGCTCATAACCCCAGTATGTCCTTAAGGTTATGTTGTAAACAATTATCTAAAACAGAGCCATTGCAGCCTACCCAAATCATCAAAAGATGAATGAGTTTGCCACTAAAAGAACAGTGAAGGCAGCTGAGGTTTGAAATGCTGGCCGAGATATTTAATATATGATTCCCAGGACATTAGGGAAAGAAAGACTGTGATCCAAACTCATGACAAATATTGGTAAGGTTTTGTTGTACAGGATACATTTCTGAAGCTTAAGTTCTTTTCTCTGGTCACAGGAGTTGAGGAGAGGGATCTGGAAGTTGGAATCAGATACCCAGGCTTGCATTTGTTAGTCATTTTCATTCATCTAATCCAACAAATATCTATTATATACCCAATATAAACTTGGCACAGTGCAGGGTACTAGAAATACAATTAAGATAATGACTCTGCCTTTATAGACCTGGGTTGAGTAATGATAAAAAATATTATTGAGTTATAATTGTGATGAGTGCCATACAGGCTAAAACTCTCTATCATGAGAAAGCCTAAACTAGGTTGGGAATAGAGGTGGGGAGAGGTTTAGGAAGGTTTCTGTGATGAAATAAAATTTAAACTGACACTTGAAAGAGTCAGTTAAAGGCAAGTCAGGTAAGGACAAGATGCAAAGAAGGGGCTTTGCAGCAGGCATGGTTGACACACTCAGAACATGCAGGGACTGTGGACCACGTGCAAGCTGCTTCTCTCTTTGAGTATAAATAGCCTCTATCATGAGATGCCATAATAGTGATGTTTTATAGGACTGATACAAAAAGAATGAGTTTATATGAATCACTACCTGCCTGTAAATACACATATACACACACAGGGAGAGATTGCAAATTACAATCACAGTTTTGACATGTGAAACTGAATTTGATGTTAATTATAGAATTTTAGAACTAGAAAAAGTCTTGAAAATCATTCTGGACAAAACTTTCTTTATAGGTAAGGTTAATAAGATCATATATTGCTATTTACCTTAGATTTGAAAGTTGTTTAGAGATAGAAGTAGTGATGCATTTTCCTGATCCTGAGTTTATTGCTTTTTTCCTTACACAGTGAGTTACAAAATGAATTATTTCTAAATATATTACTCAAGGTTACCTATTAACTATTGAAGTTAGAATTCAAACTCAGATCTGCCTAGTATAGTAAAATGCATGTTCTTTATACCAAACATAGTGGTACAAAATAAATGAATAAATAAAATTATATAAGTGCATTGATTGAATAAATGTACAAACCTATACATTCAGTGTCATGAATTAGTTTTTTTAATCTTCACAAGGAGAAATGTTTATGATTTTAGAAAGAGAATAAGAGGTAGAGAGAGAGAAAAACATTAATGTGAGAGAGAAACATTGATCAGTTGCCTCCCATACACACCCCAACTAGGGATTGAACCCACAACCTCACTGAGAATCAAGTCCACAACCTTTTTGTTCACAGGGCAATGTTCTTTCTACCAATTGAACTGCCAGCTCTGGGCTGTCATTGTGGTTTTAATTTGCATTCCTCTGGTGATAATGTCATCTTTGGAGAAGTGTCTATTCAGGTCCTTTGCACATTTTTAATTGAATTTATTTATTTTTTGCTGTTGAGTTTTGTAGGTTCTTTATAAATTTATGATACTAGTCCCTTATCAGATATCCCATTGGCAAATATGTTCTCCCATTCAGTGGGTTGTCTTTTCATTTTGTTTATGGTTTCCTTTGCTGCACAACATATTTTAGTTTGGTGTCATCCTATCATTTGTTTTTTCTTTTCTTTCCCTTGCCCACAGTAATATATCAGAAAAAATATTGTTGAGAAATGTGTGAGATTTCAATGCCTATGTTTTCTTCTAGGATTTTATGGTTTTGAGTCTAACATTTATATCTTTAACTCAGTTTGAGTTTTTTCTTGTGTATGGTGTAAGTTGATGGTCTAGTTTCACTTTGTTGCATCTGTCTCCAATTTTCCAAACATCATTTATTGAAAAGACTGTCTTTACCCCATTGCATGTTTTTGTCTCCTTTGTTGAAAATTGACCATAAAGTTGTCAGTTTATTTCTGTTCTCTATTCTGTTTCTTTGGTCTATATGTCTGTTTTTATGTCAGTGCCAAGCTGTTTGCATTACTATGCACTTGCAGAATAGTTTAATATCAAGTAGTGTGATTCCTCCAACTTTGTTTTTCTTTCTCACGATTGCTGTGGCTATTAGAAGTCTTTTATGGTTCCACATAATTTTTTGGAATGTTTGTTCTAAATCTGTGAAATATGTCATTAGTTTCATAATAGGAATTGTGTTGCATCTATAGAATGCTTTGAGTAATAAAACCTTTTTGAATAATGTTATTTTTTTCTATCTGTGGACATGGTATATATTTCCCTTTATTTGTCTTTCCTTTAATTTCTTCCTTCATGGTCTTATAGTATTCTGAGCAGCAGTCATTTATGTACTTTGTTAAATTTCTTCCTAGGTAGTTTTTTTTTATGTAAGTGAGAATGGGATTGCTTTCTTTGTTTCCCTTTCTGATAGTTCATTATTGGTATATAAAATGCAAAAAACTTCTAGATATTTATTTTTATCCTCTACAATACTGAATGTATTTATCAGTTCTAGTAGTTTCTGGTGAAATTATTAGAGTTCTCCATATACAATATCATGTCATCTGAAAGTAAGGATGGTTTTACTTCTATGTTTCCAATTTGGATGTTTTATTTCTTCTTGTTTATTTATGTGGATAAGATTTTCAGTACTATGTCAAATAAAAGTGATGAAAATGCTTGTCTTGTTTCTAATCTTATTGAAAATGCTTTCAGTTGTAGCCTATTGAGAAAGATGTTGGCTGTGGATTTGTCATATATGGCTTTTATTATGTTGAGTTATATTTCCTCTATTTGCACTTTGCTGAGAGTTTTTGTTATAAATGCATGCTGGATTTTATCAAATACTTTTTCTTGCATCTACTAATAAAATTATATTGTTTTCATCCTTAATTTTAGTTAAGTAATACATCACATTTATTGATTTGTAAATATTGTACCAACCTGGCATCCTTGGAATAAATCTCACTTGACCATTTTAAATGATATTTTTAATGTATTATTAGATTCAGTACACCACTGTTTTATTGAAGATTTTAGCATTTATGTTCATCAGAAACACCAGTACATATTTTTTTTCTTTGTAGTGTCTTTATCTGGTTTTAGATTTAGGATAATGCTGAACTCATAAAATGAGCTTGGAGTCTTCCCTTCTTTTGAATTTTTGGGAATAGTTTGGGAAGGACAGGTGTTTGTTCTTTGAATGTTTGGTAAAATTCACCTGCGAAGCCATTTTGTCAAAATCCTTTGTTGGTTGGGAGTTGTTTTGTTTACTGCTTCAATTTTACTGATTGTAATTAGTCTATTCAGATTCTCTGATTCTTCCTGTTTCAGTTTTGGAAGATAGTAGTTCTCTAGGAATTTTTCTACTTCTCCCAGATTTTCCAATTTTTTTGCTATAGTTATTCATAATATTTTCTTACAATCCTTTGTATTTCTTTGGAGTCAGTTATTACTTCTCCTCTTTCACTCCTGATTTATTTATTTGGGTCTTTGTTTTTTGTTTCTTGATGAATCTGGTTAAATATTTGTCAGTTTTATTTATCTTTTCAAAAAGGCAGCCCTTGTTTTCATTGATCTTTGGTGGGTTTATTTTTTAGTCTATTTTGTTTATTTCTGCTCTGATTTTTATTATTGCCCTCTTTCCACTCAATTTGGGCTTTGTTTTTCTATTCCTTAAGGTGTGAAATTTTAATGTCTATATGAGATTTTATCAGTTTTTTGAGGTAGGTCTATAATACTGTGAATTTTCCTCTTAGGACTGCTTTTGCTGTGTCCCATAGATTTTGTGTTCTCATTTTTACTTATTTAAGGTATCTTTTAACTTCTCCTTGATCTCGTCATTAACCCATTCATCATTTAGTAATGCACATAGTCTCCATATCCTCGTGTGTTTCTTTTTTTTTTTTTCTTGTGATTGATATCTAGTTTCATATCATTATGGTCAGAGAAGATGAATTTACTGAGACTTGTTTTGTGTTCAAACGTGATCTATTCTAGAAAATGTGCCATGTGCACTTTACAAAAATGTATATTCTGCTGCTTTGGGGTGAAATTCTCTGAAGATCTAAATACATCTGATTTATTGTGTTATGTATGGCTACCATTTCCTTGTTGATTTTCTGTATGGAAGATCTATCCATCCATGTAAATTGGGTGCTAAAATCTCCTACTATGACTATCTTACTGTCAATCTCCCCCTTTATGTCTATTTGTATCTTCACATATATATGGGCTTCTATGGTAAGTGCCCAAAAATGCTTCTATAAATGTTTCACAAGGGTGATATCTTCTTGTTGAGTTGCTCCCTTTATCATTACATAGTGTCCTTCTTTGTCTCTATACTATAGCTTTTGCTTTAAAGTCTATTTTGTCATATACAAGCATTGCTACTCCAGGACTTTGTTTCCATTTCTTGCTCTAAATGTCTTTTTTTCATTCCTTTACTTTTAGTTTATGTGTATATTTTGTTCTGAAGTGGGTCTCTTGGAGGTAGAATATATATGGGTCTTGTTTTCTTATCTACTCAGCTACCCTATGTCTTTCACTTGGAATATTTAAGCCATTTACATTCAAAGCAATTATTGATAGGTATGTATTCATTGTCATTTTATTCTTTTTACTATGTTCCTCTATTTGCCTCCTCTGCCTCTTCCTCCTTTTCTTCCTCCTCAAGAAGGTCCTTTACCATTTCTTGCAATATTGATTTGGTGGTAATAAAATCTAGCTGTTTCTTGTCTGAGAAGCTCTTTATTTCTCCTTTAAATGAAATGATAGTCTTTTGGGTAAAGTGGTCTTGGTTGTAGATCTTTACTTTTCATCACTTTGAATATTTCATGTCAATCCCTGTAGCCTGAAATGTTTCTGTTGATCAATGAGTTGATAGTTTTATGGGAGCTCCCTTGTAGGTAACCAATCATTTTCTTGCTGCTTTTAAGATTCTCTCTGACTTTAATTTTTGTTATAGGCCTTTTTGGGTTAACTTGTTTGGGACTGTCTGTGCTACATGGACTTGTGCATCTTTTTTCTTTACAAGGCTAGGGAAGTTTTCAGTCATTATTTCTTCAAATAATTTATTGATGCCTTGTTTTTTCTTTTCTTTTTCTGGTGCCCCACTGATGCATATGTTATTATGTTTTATGTCACTCCAAAGGTCCCTTAAACTATTCTCATTTTTAATTATGTTTGTAAAAATTATATTTATATATAATTTTTATATTTGCTGCTTTCATTATTTTTTACCTTGTCTTCCAAATTGCTCATTTGATCCTCTACTTCATCCAACTTACTGTTTATTCCTTCTAGTGATTTCTTTATTTCAGATATTGTATTCTTTATTTTGACTGTTTTTTATAGTTTCTATGTCTTCCATGTAAAGTTTTCTATATATAGTTTCTTCCATGTATAGTTTCTATAGTTTCTATGTAAGCTGCTGTAGCAGGTGCTGACCACATGACATACTATTTGCCTCAGCAGGGCCCGGTGTCTGCTAATTTCTCCCTTTAGATATGTTACTTTTGAAGCTTATTGAATTTTGCTCTTATGTTGTCTGAGCCTGGCCCCTGGGCGTGTTGATTCTGGGCCTCTGGGAGGAACTCTGGTGCAGAATAATGTTAGCTGATGCCTGTGACTGGCTCTTAGTAACCTGTTTTGATTTACAAAGAAATTCTCAGTTTGTGCCTGCCTCTACTGTACCTGGTTGTGCATGGGAAGAAGCAAGGTTTACAAAAAGGTCAGCGTTGAACAGCACTGGGTCAGGGCCAGGTCAGTAAAAATCCTAAGGCACTCTGAGATTAGCCTCTGCCTGCCTTTACCTGTCTGTCAGCTGCCTGTTTCATTCATCACTGAAACAGCCTCTGGCTGTACTTGAGTTTCATGAAGTGAGTTTTCAGTGAGTCACCAGGCAGTTGCTAATGGTATTACAGATTGATACAGGTCCAAATTCAGTGCCAGTGCTGGGTCTGAGGTCATTCAGCATATGTCCCTAGGTATACAAAGTCTAGCTGCCATCTACTGGGTATTTGCATACTTTTGTTGCAGGGCAGGATCTCAGGGAGTCATCAGTGTGAGGCCAGCAAAGTTTATCTGGCTCAAACAGATCAAGTTTTGGCCACGTGAAGGGGATGCTATGGTTGGGGGTGCAAGGTAAAAATAGCCTCTGTCTTAGAGTCACACAACTTAGTCTGTCCAAGATTTTGCCAGGAGCCTGAGCTGAGCAGGGTGGGGCTGCTAGGAGAGGGGACGGTGGGGCTTATCAATGTCCTGTGATGAGAGGTGCCAGTCAGGTTTTGTGGAAAGTAGGGGATGTGGCCCCCACCTCAGAGCCACACAATTTAGTCTCTCCCAGATTTTCCCCAGACCTCAAAAAGGCAGAACCACCAGGACTTGGGTGATTGAGCCACCTCATCTCAGAGGGTGGTTCTAGCATATCTCTTGTGAAGAAAAGCACCACCATGTTCATGAGATGTAGGGGGAATGACCCTCAACGCAAAGCTATACAACTCAGTCACTTACAACCCCTGAGTTTGCCCAGCCCTCTAAATAACCAATAATTTTATATATGCAGCAAAATTATCTTTTGAAAATAAAAATAAAATGAAGTGGAAAAAAAGTATTTGTTGAAGCAGGCATACTCTGTAAGAAATACCCTTAGTCTGAAAAAAATAGCACCAAGCATTAATTTAAATATAAGAAAAGAAATAAGGATAATCAGTAATGGCAATATGTGTATAAATATAAAACACAGCACTTTTAAAACAATTTATTTCTCTAATTAATTTGTTTTAAAAATATGAGATTTTTTCAAAACAATTAACATACCATTCAATTATTGGTTTTATAAAATATAGAAATTATTACATATGTCAATAATAATAATACAAAGAAACAGGGAGAAAATGGATCTTTATTAGAACAACAGTACTATGTGTTATTGAAATTACATAATCATTAGCCTGAATTAGTCTGTGATAGATTAAGTTCTACATTGTAACCCTTAGAGAAATTCCTAAGAAAACAAACATATATAGTTAAAAAATTGAGTGAAATGAAAATGATACTCCTAATATATTCATTTAATATAATGAATTACCTTTATTCTTTTTTGCCTCCTTTTTTATTTCTTTGAATAATGCAAGTTAGACATATGCATAAATGCAGGCCTAGCTTGCTACTTTCATGTTATCTGAGATCGATTATGGAGGTTAGCTCTCTTATGTATTCATTTTCTCTTAAGTAAAATACTGTCAATGGTATATTCTAAGCAATATATCAAAAAACTGATTCTTTAGGAACAAATGTCTAAAGCAATGTTTCTTTTACTCTCAGTAGTAAGAATCAGCTTTATTTTATATTTAAATCTGTCACCAGCTAACACTTTTATAAAATAAAGTACATTAATACAATATATTACTATGAAAATGGAATTTTAAAAAATACAGAAAATAAAGACAATTTAAAAAATTATTATGAGAACAAACAGATTTTTTAATTGCTATGAAAGATTCTAAACACTCTCTATTTCTATACTTACAGTGTGTTGGTTAGTATTATTTGTCACCATGACTAGACTAAGGGATGCACAGGTGACTGGTAAGACATCATTTATATGTGTGTGTCTGTGAGGGTATCTTCAGAAAATGAGTAAAATAAGTAAAGAAGATTCATTTCCACTAACGTGGTAGGTGTCATCCTTAGACAAGAGCCTGGATAGAACACAAAGGTGGAGGAAAAGCAAATTCCATTTCTGTCTGTGTTGAGCTTGAACATCTACTCTATGACACAGGTGTTTCTGGTTCTTGGGCCTGTGGACTCTGACTGGAATTTGGTTCTCTCATTCTCAAGCCTTGGGATTCCAATTCTACCACAAGCTTTCCTGATTTTCCCACTTGCAGATAGCAGATTGCAGGTCTTCTCAGCCTTCATAATAGTATAATCCTATTCCTATAGTAAATCTGCTATTATACTATATATATTCATGTATTTCCTATTTGTTCTATTTTTATAGAGAAATGTGCCTAATATACATATCCTGGAAACAAACAGTTTAGGGAATGACAGCAGGACACAGAGCACAAATTTGAATAGTTCTGCTACAAGAGATCACTTCTAATGTTGAGGGCAGAGTCTTTTAGCACAGTTTTCTAAGAATGCTTATTTGGACTTTAATGATTATGCAGATGTATGTTGCATAACAGCAGAGTATATGGTTGGATATATGATGTAATATCAAAAGAAGGGAGGGTATTGCCTAGTCTCTATTCCAATACGTCCTACCTTGAATAATGCCAAAAATTTGTTCCTTTTTTATGTCAAGAATCTACTTCTCTGAAAGGTGAAAATACAAGAGACTTGAGAATGGTTAAAGGATCAGAAAGAACAAATGGCTTCAGCGTGGGAATGCTGCCTAGGCAGAGGGAGAACAGGAGATAAAGAATAAATTCACCATACTAAGAAACAGGAGTTAGAGAACATGTTTATTCCCTAAAGAAGTTTGCTTAGAATGGTGATAAAAATAGAAATTTTCTTGCACTGGTAATGAGCTTTAGCAGACTTTACTATGCCTGGCTCTAGCCATAAATGAGGCTTATCTAGACGATGAGATGTTGTTGCTTTATTGAGTGAACTCTGATGTCCTTTAACCTAGTTCAAAATAGTTAAACATCTACTAAATTTGTGTAATAACAACTTTTTCCACAACCTACAAACCTGCATTCCTAATTGCTAGATAACAGCAGATAAAAGGGGAAAGGATGAAATTTTGGAAGCAGCGCAAATCAAATAGAAATGAGAAAGTTCTATATAAATATAATTTATTTGTAGGCTACCTCAGGAGCTTTTTAGATATAATCAGTTCCTAGCACATTTTTGAATGGTTTCTTTGTCATGTATAAACTGTCTTTTAAAAGTGAGAGGAAGTCTAATGGTTTTCTTTATCAGTGCTAGAAATAGATAATAATGCAAACATAAATGTAGGTATATATATGCAAAAACCTGGAAATCACAATGAAATGAGTGTTTGCTTATGTATGAAAACTATTATGGTTGAGTTTTCTTCTGGAGCCTTGTTCTCTGTGTATAAGAACTTTGTGACAAGTAATTAAACAGACTAGTTATCCCTTGAGTTTCATGGAGTACTCTAAGAAGTCCCTTCTAAGTAAGAATGTTCTGTGAGTAAGTAAATGGGCAATTATGTGAGATAAATAAGAAGGAAGAGTAACCTCACCTTCTATGGGACTGTGAGATGCCACAACAGAAATGATATTGGGAAATTTCATGTGGACTTTAGAAGTTTGAAATGCAAAAGACCAAAGAAAAAAAATTCATGGATTACCAGAATTGAGTCAATATTTAATCTTAAAAACATGGTCATTATTTATTATGTCAACTTATTTTCACAAAATTTATCTAACATATATTATGAGTAAAACCCATTGGTAAAATAATATTGGGTCTGTACTGCCTGTTCTCTTGTTAGAATCCTTCATGAAGATTAAAATGGAGGAGAGATGGAATGTGCCTATATTTAGAATAACCCATATTGAATGAATTTCCCCAAAGTGAATCCTAACACAGTTCAAGTACATAGTAGATGCTTAGTGAAGTTCATTAAATGAATAGACAGTAACATTATTATTTGATCTAGAGACTTTTATAGAGAGAAATTAACTTTTTAATAGAAAAAAATTTGAACAATTATTAGTGGGATTTTTCCACCATAGATTTTTTGAGTACATGATTTTCACCTTAGTTGATCCATAGAATTCATATCCCTGGGCTGGTGCAAAGCACAGAGAAAATTATGAATTTAATATTTAGCTTCTTACATTTAAAAATGCAATTTTACAGGAAAAAAATATGTTCAACTTAAGCTACTTTCTTGATAATGGATTGCCTAACTTCCACTTTTGATTTTCCTCTTTTGACATATTAACAGGCAAGATGTCAGGCTGGATTTTACATAAGGAAAGCTAATTAGAAAGAGGAAGGGTGACAGACCCTTCCTCAAACTAAGGTGTTAGGGGAAAAAAAGGAAGGAAGAAGAGGAGAGTGAGGAAGTCAGCTAAGTATCTAACTCAGTGAGGAAGAGCTGAATGTATACTATGAGAGGAGCACTGAGAAATGATTGTTGTGTTGCTGAAAGGGGATCATCTCATAAACTTTCCCATCCCATCAATTATGTTGGGCATTGTCATCAAGCAGAGAGGAATACAGGAGCTCAGCCATCCTGGCCACTCTCAGTCCCAAAGGAGTATGAATGATGATCTGCTGGCCAGTGGTCTGCTGTGAGGGAATACTGGTGGATGAACAAGGTGGCCTCTCATAGGAGAATGTGAGCAGAGATTCATGGCAGGGGACAAGATAGAGGTTGGACCAAGAACAAGCACAAGCTGAAGCTGAGTTGAAGTGTAGTCTACAGGGAATATCCTAAAACTATTGCTGATGCCTAGAGAGACCTATGAGTCAAACTGACTGAAGATCTCCCTACCTAGGTCAGTAAGGCATGTGACAACTAGAGAGATGCAAAAGGATTATTGAAAGAGGAAGATCCAAGCATTGGCATGAAGTCAGATCTACCTTCTTCTTCTGGAAACATATGGAATCTGCCTTTCAGTACATTTAGATGCCAAGGCAAACACAGGGGATGCTATTTCAGAGACTAGGCACTTTCATGCAAGAGACACCCAAAACTCCACTTTTGAGAAGTTAAATTACTAAATTGGACTAAAATTTAGCCCATAATAGATATTAAGCATTTTTTCCAGCTAATGGGGGTGGGGTGGGAGAAGGTGAAGCCTTATATAAAAGAATGTATTCAGTTTAACCAAGAATTTAAAAAAAAAAATGTCTTTTATTTTGAATGACCAAGGGGCATTGAGAGCTAAGTTTATGGTCTGAGCCCTTCATCCTCTATACAATTTTAATTTAAAAACTGTCAAAAAAACAAGTATTTTTAAAACAATCTTTTTTATTTTTTTAACATTTTATTTATTTATCTTTAGAGGGGAAGGGAAGGAGAGAGGAAGAGAAACATCAATGTATGGTTGCCTCTCGTGCGTCCTCTGCCAGGAACTGGCCAGCAACCCAGGCATGTGCCCTGACTAGGAATCAAACCACAATCCCTTGGTTCACAGGCCCATGCTCAATCCACTGAGCTACACCCACCAGGGCAAAAGAAAAAAAAACAAGTATTGATACAGCATGTCCCCCCCCCCCCTGCTGCCAAAACAGTTGTTTTTGTGGCCTCTCTCTCCCTCTCTTCCTGAGTAGTTGAATCTTCTAGAAGAATTCTTTCAAAACAGATGCACAATTGAATAAGACTTCATTCTAACTTTCCCAGCAAGAGTTGGGGGCTAGCCAAAGAAGCTCATATTTATGGCATACATAATATACTAGGTGTGACAGAGTGATTTATACAAAAAGGTCATTAAAAACAGAGAACAATGTGACTCTTGGTGTCAGAGAAGTTTTGCAGCTGAGATGACATTTGACTGAGGTCTTGTAGACCCAGTAGTAATTGGCAGGATGAGAAGAAGGCAGAAGGATATCCCAAATAGCTTATTTAAAAGCATAGAACTGAACAAGAATGAGGTATGACTGGGGACTCCGATAGTTTGTTGTGACTGAAATATACATTGCATGCATGTAGATATGGGGAATAGTTAGCTGTAACTATAGAAGTTCTAAACCAAAAATACAGTTAAATAGTGAATACTGATCCATTTAATATTTGAGTATTATCGGAGCTATGAAATATCATGGGGGGTTAGAAAATAAAAAAAAAAACTAACAATGACAGTGAAGTCTTCATGAAGCAGACACATGATTTTTTTTAATGTCCTCAGCATTATGGTTCTTATGTTAGCAGTATTCTTATTATACACCATGAAATCAATGGATGCCAACCAGTCAATTAAAGTGTCAGGGTGTAGACTTTCTGATTGAGATTCATAATTATTAGGCTAATCCAGCTATGGAAGTTGGAGAAGACCAGTTTTTCTGGCACCTCCATCTATGGCAGTATTTCCTTCTGAGACAGGATAGTAAGAAGCTAGGAAGATTCCTGGACAAGTGAAATGGGGAAACTGAGACAAAAAAAATAAGGCCAAGCATTTTGAGCAACTTACAGCCAGATGGTGAATTACAAGAACTTATTTCCCCTAACCAAAGACACTTGAGAGTGAATTGTTTATACCTCTCCTCGCTAACAAAGAATACATAACTTAAATCTCCCTGGTGTGGGAAGTAGAGAGCAGAGACCCAAGTAATGTCCTTTGTGCCAGCTAAATGCGAAGACAGATGAAGTCAGGGGAACAAATAACAAAAGCCCCATTAAAATCCAGACAGACTCAATGTTAAATTTAAACAGCATAGCAGACCAAAGAATATTTCCAAAACCTTCCTTATGTGCTCATTTTAACACATCTGCATATTAAAAATGCACCTGGAAAGCTGATGGATATTCTGCTGAAATCTTCTCCTAAGATTCCTACCCACAGGAATAAAAGAGATGAAAAGCCCTCAGAACAAGACACCGGGTAGGCTCTAGAACATGCCCATGCTCCTTCTTGGAGCATCCAAGAGCAGAGTAGTTTCCTTTGAGGCAATATCCAATAGGTGGGGTAAATCAGCAAATCCAGCCTGCTGGCTACTATTGGGCCCATACTATATTCTCCACTTTAAACTTACTGAATTGGAAGAATACATATCCTTCCTATAGGAATGATCCTCAGATCTTATCATCTCCATTTTTGCCACTCATCATCTAACATGGGCAGATGTTTAGGCTCTCTGAAATATCCCATTAACTGCAGAGGAGAGATGGCTGGTTATAAATAGGGCTGATGAAGAGGCCCAACATCCCCATCCATAGAATCCTGATGGGACCTCTAACCGAGCTGGGGAAATTCCCTTGACAGAGCCTAACTGGAACCCAAATTGTGGGGGCCTAACCTTCCTAGAACATCACAGAAAGTACAGACTGCAAGGACTTAAGAAATGTGTCCCCAAACAAAAGGGCCAAAATATGATACTGGCTGTTCCACAAAGACCAGATGAGGATCCTTCTGAATTTTTAGAGAGGATCTGTCAGGCCTTTAGGAGGCATGCTGATGCTTATGTACAGGCACAAGAGAATGTGTGAATGGTAAACATTACTTTTATTGGGCAAAGTGCCCCAGATATTAGCAGGAAACTCCAGAAGTTAGGTGGGGTATCAGGAATGAATCCCTCTCAGCTGGTGGGCATAGCCTTTAAAGTTTATAATGCTTGGGAAGCAAGGAAGGTAAAGCAGGCTGCAGTGTTCTTGGAGGTGAGGCCAAAGGAAGAAACAGAACCCTAAGGGAAGGAGGAGAGGCTCAATAGGCATCAATCAATGTGCCTATTGCAAGGAGGAGGGGCATTGTAGAAGGGAGTGCCCAAAGCTAACAAAAAGAAAAAAGAAAAAAAATAGAATAGATTAGGTTTGAATTTTCTAGAATTTTGTATAAGTGGAATCACACAGTATGTACTCTCTTGGCCGGCATATTTTGTCAGAAAATTTTTTGAGATATATTCATGTTATTGTAGCAGTTGTATAAATATGAGACAAACCAGTAAGTTAGGACAAGTGAAATAGGGAAACTAAGTAGATTGTTAAGTGGTCAAGTAGTTTACAACCATCTAGTAAATTGCAAAATCCTATCTTACTTAAACCAAGAACACTTGAGAGTAAATGGTTTATACTTCTCCTCCCCAACCAGGGGGTAAATAGCTTAAATCAGCCTACTCAGGGAAATAGCTGAAGTTCAATTAGTTTCATTTGTGCTAACTACACCCAAAGACAGATGAAAGACCTGGAAGACTCGAGGTCTTGAACAGCAGCTAGCAGAACAATGGACTGGTCTCTTTGATGTCCTGTTGACAACACATTCTTCCCTAAAGCTAATAGGAATCAAACCCTGGATCCACCACACAAGGATAAAATGGGTATCATCTGTGGAGGATGCAGATGCTGCTGCTGTGGTTAATGCTGAAAGGGAAAACGGGACCTGCACTTCAGAAGGAAATTTGAAATTCCTCTTTCAGAAAGGGAAAGTGACCCCCAATGCAAAGTGACAATGTTTCTTTCATTTTATTCAGGTGCTTGTAAATCTAGGGACTTTTAGCTGACAGATACTGAGTTTGAATATGGTCCTCACTGTGAAAAATAACAAGAATTGAAAATGAGTTCTCAATGAGTAAAGGTATATAGAATGGTTGTGAAAGTTTTGATCCTTTAAGAAAGGAAACCTCACTCTTGGATAAAATTATTCTTTGCTTGCTTGGTTTCTTTGCTTGTTTTCTGATTTTATAGGGATGTAGTTTGAACTTTACTGTTTTGCTTACATTGGGAATCCTCTGACTCTGCTGTTTGGCCATTGGGGCCTAGGAGAGGTCATGTGTGAAAGTGGTTGAGGAGAATGGCTTTTCCATTTGGGACCTAGGAAGGGTCATTTGGTGATGGTGGAATCCAGCTTGGGACAAAAGAATATGGCTCTGCCAAGAGACCAATGGACACACTAGTAGGTGAAAGAGTACCTCTACCATTGGGGCTTTGTGCTGTGGAATGCTGGTCAGTGAGCCAGCTGGGGATGAGAGGACGTCTCTGCCAAGACACCATTGGAGCAACTTGTAGGTGAGTGTCTCTATCAGTGAGGCTTTGGGCCATTTGGGACCTAGGAAAGGTTGCCTGTGTGACCAGTTAGGGGGACCAGTGGGATATGAGATAAGATCCTACCGCTAGTTCTAGTCCCCCTTCTTTTGGAACTCTGCTTTTACTTTGAACTCCACTTTACTGCAGTTTCAGAAGGAAATCGAGGTTTCCCAGGGAGAGTTAAAACATCACATCAAGTGAAAGATAAACAGTGAAAGGTATAAGGCATGAAAATACAATCTTAGTGGATGTTGGAAGGACACAGATTTTCCTTCATGCTTTATATTTTTCTCCCTACCTGATCCCCCCAGAATCTGGCATACTGAAAGTGCCATGAAGTTTCTTTGCATAAAGCCAAAACCAGTAAGACCAGTTCACCATGGTCGTTTTGTTAACCAAGACTTTGATAGGAGTGTCATGCCTATCAAGGAGACTTGCCTGGATTGTAGTTGTTACCAGAAGTCCTTGAGGAACTGAGATTGACTTTCAAAGCTTACAAAAGCTCATTGGAGAAAAGGCCTGGTGCTTTGGTTGATCATATGGTTTGTAGAAGTCTTTCCAGGGAAGGAATTAAGGTTAACTTCCTGAAATATGGCAAGAAGGAAACTTAAAATATCATGGGAACCTCAAGAACTCAAGGGAAGTAGGTACCACAGGGAAAGCTGGATGGTAGCCATGTGGCTTTGCTTCTGTGTCGCAAAGGGCTGATGAAGACTCAGTTTAAAGGTTCCTTGTGCGAGTTCCAGCAGAGTACACTTAACCATGCTATGTGATCAATTTTTGCTCTTGTGTTTATGCAAATGAACAGGAAAAAATAAAAACTGGACTTAATGCAGACCCTTTGAGGACAATGAGTGTGATCTTAAGGAGAAAAATCATGTTACAAGGAAAATCACAATGCTCAGTGGTGGACATTAGTCCAGTGCAGCTAACTGTCTTCAAAGTTTTGTTTTCACTTGGAAGTTAAACTTGGTTTGTGACATCATCAGAGATGTTCAGCTTATGGGAAAGAAGAATTTTCCAAATTGTCATTCTTTGATGTCATTCCAGCAAAGGTCTTGTAACTGGGTGTCTTCTTAAAAGACAGTCTTGTGAACTCAGTGAATGGTTTGTGATTTTTTTTGCGTGAATTAATCTGTGTGTTCTCACTTCTGTTTTCATAGGGCATATGCCTATGACCTGATTACCTAGGTGGCTGTTTATACAGTATAGGCCTCACTTCAGAAGCCCATCTTCATCACCACCTCCTGTGATCCAGTGGTTTGACTGGACTATGTGGTTGGGTTGGTGAAGTATGTGGTGAAATGTGGGCTTTGCTTTAAAACTGGTTTCCTTTATTCCCTAATAGCTTGGACATAAAGGGCCTAAACATGTTAAAGGGGCAGGAAATCCTAAAATATTTCCTCTCACTCTGAGTTAAGCATAGTGGGTAGAAGGCCTTCAGACAGGTGTGACATACTTTGCACACCTTCCTCCAAGGAAGCCACTTTTTCTTAATCAGAGATGTTGTAGAATTGATCCCTACCTTTGCCATTTAATGGTTATGGTTCCCATTGTACCTTCTAACACTCTTGCCAAATTTGTCACAGAGTATGACAAGGATGTCAACTTGTCTATCAATGCCATCCTTTATACATTCTGTATGCCACTTCCCAGGGACAGCAAACTGACTTGGACTTTTCAAGATCCTTCTTCTTCAAGTGAAGGCCTCCTTTCACTCTAGACCCCTTTTCTGTCAGGGATCTCTGGGCCAGGGGATAGACAGGACTATATCCATGGCCAGCAAGAAGTACCTACAGAAGAATGAGACCATCACCCATTTGCCTTTGTAAGAATACAAAGGTCCAAAAGTGTTAAATGGGGGGATTGATACAGAAAGATCTGATCAGGTCACTAGACAGAAGTAGGGAGAGGCTGTAGGAGGAGCTTGTCAAGGATGAGATTGGCAGACAGGATGAATGTCTCCGGAGTGCTTGGAGATAAAAAGAGGGATGGCTCAAGGACTATCTCTCTCTGTCAGGCCCTCTTGGGCTCTTCTTCCTTGAAGATGACTGGATGATTGCGCTGAAGCTGCCTGTATCTCCCCAACCGATGGTATTTGGGATGGGAAGGAACTCTGGGTACATCCCAGGATCAGTCTGGCCTGGCAGAGGGTGGCAGTATTATTCTTCTCTGGGTGTTTTAGAGGGGACAAGCTCTGTAGCAGGTCTGTCATTCTTCTAAAATTGTGCAGCTTTTGTATCTTATGTTGTTTTAGTTTATAAACTAACCCTATAGAAATAAAATAATTAAAAGCTAACAGGGGGAAATGATAGGAGAACTCAGGTGTTAAAGAGGTTAGCCTTACTTGATAGGCTTAAGTGACTAATACATGTGGAAAGCTGTTATTCTATAATTGTAAAACTTTTGAATAAAGCTTCCTCTCCTTACCTTCAACACCTAATCTTTGCCTCTGGAATTTCGTCTAGAGGTTGGCAGTGAGCAGCAGGCCCCCACTTGCTCTTTGGTAACAATACTGTTGCCAAGGCCCCTTTTTCTCTCTGACTTCTAGGTGAGTTAGCAGCAGCCCTGACTTGGCTCACTTTTTTCTATAACTTTCTAGAAAGCCAAAGCAGCCCTGCCTAGTCCCTCTCCTGTAACTTCCCCCACCCTAAGTCTTTCCTTTGTTTAACTGTCCACAGCCTTAATAAACATATTTTCAAAATCACCCGGACTCGTGTTGTGAGATCTTTTCTACATGAAGTCAAGAACCCATACATTGTAGGTCATCTTGAGACAGATCTGCTTTTTGCTGGTGCCTGTTTGTTAACTCCAAGATTACACCCTCAGGTATGCTTTTCATTGGTGGTTATTACATGTTTTCTGTAAAAAAAAATTGTGGGCAAAACTTAGAGTGATTCTGAGATGTCCTTTATTAGTATTCCAATGGGTGTTGAGGTGCTCCCAATAGTGGTAATTGAAGCAGTGATTTTTGAACAAATTGAACCACAGAAATCTTTCCTGGAGCATCTCACAGGATTAACCTCCCACAGGACACATTTAAACACAAACATGGCTTAGCTGTTGGCAACAGATGAATTTAGCATATCTCTTGGCAAGAAAATAATTCAAAATATAACAGGTTGCCCTACAAGAAAGTGGGGTTGTGCATAAGGAAAGACTTAAGTAGGTGACATGTAGGGAGATAAATTTTAAAAATGTGTACTTTTTATAGGGGGACACTTACAGCATCATTTGTAAGTACAACTTACAAATTAGTTTCTGTAGAAAGATAGAGCCTTTCTGTCTTCCTTTCTTGTCTCTGAAATTTGACATGAAACCTTTTTGACCAGCCACTCTTCAAACTCTTTTTTCTGTTCTCTTTGATCTTTGGTTCAGCTCATCAGCTCTAATATTCTCTTCCCTACATCTCCCTTTGTCCTGGTGGCTGAATTTGAGAACTCTTCTTCAGCTAGATTCAGGCATTAAACTGACATTGTGATTGTACATTATCTCATTGTCCTATACAATTACAGACTTTTCTTTCCATATTTCTGAATTCTCTTTTACTGAATAACTCTCTAATCAGTCCCATATCTGCGCATGTCCTAATATATTTTTACATAACATTCAAGTAGTCAAACTGACACAGTTCTGTTTTCATTCTCCTTTATTTGTCACAGAATATTTATAATTAAAAATTCATAACAAAATAATCATCCCAAGCAATTATTATAATGGCCTTTAACTTAAAATAAAACAACAAGAAAGTATCTTCCTTTTGATATATGCCTTCACTGCTGAAGGGGCCTTTCAAAATTAATAAATAACTTAATGAAATTAAGCCTCTGGTTCTGATTACAGCAAATACAGAGAACAGAGAGATATTCAATGACCCCACATCCACATAACAAGTGAAATCTAGACTGTAGAAAACAATGGTCAACAAACTGTCCACTTTTATTCAACAGATATATTCAAGTAAGTAAAAGATAAAAAGATATAAGAAGTAGCATAAATAAATATAATGTGTGGGCCTTACTTGGATTCTAATAAAAATAATCAATAGAAAAATAAAATAAAATATATATTCTTATGAGATAATCATATTCAATTTATTGCTTGATATTTCTAGAAAATGATAAAAGCTCACTTGAAGAGATCAAGCTAAAGAGATTCATATTTTGTATTTACCAATGGACTTTTTGTATAGGTAGTTTAAAATATCATTATGTAGGTAGCATATAAATGATGCATTATTGAATTGTACATTTGAAACTCATTATTAATGTCACCTCAACAAATTTAATGAAAAAACAGTATTATGTACATAAACCTAAAAAAGACATAGAATTGCAGATCACTTTATACAAAGACATGTTACTAAAAACCAAAATATTTTTAAGGAAGTTGAAATTATGAAAATAAAGAAGATTGTAATCTATTTTTTCAGGAATTTCTAGTATTATTTATAAGAATTTTAAAGTTGTTATTTTTTTAGGAAAACATTTTGTATGTCATCTGCTGTTTGATGATGATAAATTTATGTAATCATTACCACCAACTTTACTTATACCCACTGCTAAGAAATAAATATGTTTGGTATGATTTCTTTAATCTATCAAATAAAAAATATTGCCTTAAACTTTGAATCATTACAGATAATCTTAGAATATACAAACTGAAAGTAGTAATATGGGAAATGTCCAGAAAACTTCAAAAAGATTCTTCCTTTTTGTTATCTATAAAAAAGAGACTAGGTAAATATCATCCACAAATGACAGCAAAATTTTATCACCAATCACCAACTTCTCCACCTTCAAAACTTTGCTCAAAAGTAGAAGAATAGATTTCTAGTAAAGTCACCTTTTCTTCCTCTTTCTCTTCTTACTCTTTGTGCAAAATGTTATTTATTGGGAAAGAAATAAAATGCCTGATAATAAGAAAGGGGATAAAACAAACTGGGCCAAAGATGGGAATATCTACCTTCTACACAGTCAAGTACTGAGATTGAAATAAAGATTTTATTTGCCTGATTTTCTATATATAATATGTATGTATGCATATATAATACATATGTACATAGGTATTTATTTTGTATATGTATAAATAAAATTTATGCATACATCTATACAATATACACACACAAAGAGGCAGAGAAACAAAGAAATACATTTTATTTTATGTATTTATTTTATTGTTGTTCAATTATAGTTGTCCCCATTTCCCCCGCATTCCTCTCCCCTGCTCTACACACTTCCTCACCTCCCACATTCAATCCTCACCCTACCCATGTTGTCATTGTCCAGGGGTCCTTTGTACATGTTCCCTGACTTGACCATCCCCTTCTTTCCCCAGTTTTCCCCCTCCTTCCACCACTCTGGTCACTGTCAGTTTGTTCTTTATTTACTTGTCTTTGGTTCTATTTTGCTCAGTTGTCTGTTTTGTTGATTAGGTTCCACTTATAGGTGAGATCATATGGTATGTGTCTTTTACCTCCTGGCTTATTTCACTTAGCATGATACTCTCCAGTTCCATGGGCTCCTTCCTTCTTTCTGATGCATAGTATTCCATTGTGTAAATGTACAACAGTTTATTGATCCATTCACTTACTGATGGGCACATAGGCTCTTTTCAGCACTTGGCTATTGTAAATTGTGCTGCTATGAACATTGGGGTGCATAGGTTCTTTTGGATTGGTGTTTCAGGGCTCCTAGGGTATAATCCCAGCAGTGGAATTGCTGGATCAAAAAGCAGTTCCATTTTTAGTTTTCTGAGGAAATTCCATGCTGTTTTCCATAACGGCTGCACCAGTCTGCATTCCCACCAACAATGTACTAGGGTTCCCTTTTCTCCACATTCCTCTCCAACACTTGTTGTTTGTTGATTTGTTTATGATGGCCACTCTGACCAGTATGAAGTGGTAGCACATTGTGGTTTCAATTTGCATCTTTCTGATGGCTAGTGATGCTGAGCATGCTTTCCTATGTCTCTGAGCCCTCTGTATGTCCTCCTTGGAGAAGTGTTTGTTCAGGTCCTTTGCCCATTTTTTAATTGGATTGTTTGTCTTCCTGGTATGGAGTCACGTGTGTTTTTTATGTATTTTGGAGATGAAATCCTTGTCCCAGTATCACTGGCAAAAATACATTTTCCCATACAGTTGGTTCGCATTTCAGTTTGCTGATGTTTTCTTTAGCTGTGCCTAAACTTTTTAATTTGATGTAGAACATTCTTTTCTCCTTAAATAATGTTTCATTATATATCTTTATTTTTGCATGTTTTCATGCTTTATATGATATACATTTTGCTGGATGGATGATATATGTTTTTTAAATATATAATTGCTTTACCTTTACTTTTGTTAACAAGATATAATTATTATTAATGCTGGATAACATTAATGTTTTATTATAGAATTTTAGAGACAATGAGGTTAAAAAATTTATTTTTTCTTTATTAGATAAAACTGTCATCAAGGAAGATACTGGAGAAATGTAACGCCCAATTCACTGTTATTTATTTCCACAGCTAGACATACTGAAACACATGGACATACTAATTATAAGCTACCATTTCAAACATGCCTCATATAAAAATATAAATAAAATAGAATATTCTTTTATATATAGGACTATGAAAATATAGTATGTTTAGAGCTTTGATGTAGAGGAAAATGAAGATAGAAATTTGCATTAAGAACTATAAGTTTCTTAGTATAGTAACTTCAATGCTCTTATGCTGGCACTGAGATCTGTGCCCAGCACACGCTGGGCATGCAGATCATTTTTTAATGAATTAATTAAATACCAAAGGCTTGGCAATCTGATAGGAGGAAGAGGAGAAAAAAATCGTGAAGATTTCTAAGTACCAGAGACTTTCTGTGAAGATGGAAACTAGCAAAAAATGTTTTCTCTCCCTTTTAAGTACAAATGCAACGTTAATGCTTTACTCTCTTCCTGTGAGAGTATAGTGAAGTCTCAAATGACTTTCAATCTGTATCGACAAATTGATCTTTGCTGTAGGTTTCTGGGCCTGCAGTCCTTGTAAGCTCTGTAAAAAGGTCAGGATGTGGTTTCACAGGCTTACCACATGGATTATATAATATGAGAATCTAATAAAATGGACATGTCAGCACTTTGAAGAAGTAAGGTTTCCACAGACATGGAATGCTTACTATTATTGCTATAATTGTAATTATTATTAACAATGTGCAGAAGTTGCTCAAAAATTCATATTGCTAAAAATTAAACTCAGATACATCCTAGAGTCACAATAGTTATAATCCTTCCACTTGGTTTCTTAAATAATTGCTAAATTGCTAATTATTAAAGTGTGTTTCCACTTGAATTTAAAACCTATCATGCAACTGCAAAAATAATGATAGCCCATTCTCACCCTTGCCTAATAAATGCTAGGAATCTATGTCTGATGGTATTTTATACATAACTTGTTATTCTATAGAGTTTTTATGTTTTAAGGAACAAGTGCATTTCTGTTGAAACATTTCAATTTTATTATGCTCTTTATGTTTTAATTAGATCTCCTGAGAACATCTAAGCACATGAATTAATAGTAAAAATGTATATGCAAGCAGAAATACTTATTAAGAGGTATCTTTAGATTTCATTATGCTTCTGGGTTACTCTTCTACTATAAGCTTTCTGGATGGGGATTTTTTACCCATAGCACTTATACATAAAATGCCACCACACATGTTTAAATTGTCATGAGTACTCCACTTGATCCATGTTTGATCAGGCATTTGGTGGTTCATATTCCCAATATGCTAGCTTTCAACTGCATAAAAAGTATCATCAGCTTTTATCCTGCTGTTGTTATGTGTTGACTTTTGTTTGTTAGAAATATCACTGCGGACAAAACCAACTTATGGGCTCTTCTGCTTTGTTGTATCTCCTAAAAATATCCCTTCATCCATTTCTGTTTTTAATAGGTCAATATCACTTTCAAATGCACGTAGTTTATTTTATTTCTGCTAACCTGTTTAGGTCAACAGACTAATTAAGAACTTATACTTGAAATTTAGTGTTAGGTTCAAGCATAAGTAAAAAGAACTCCTTATCATTAAGTAACACAGGTTCAAGAAAAGGAAACTAATGTATAATTAGTCATTTGCAATATGGCAGGATATAAACAGTGGTAGCAGTAATGCATGGTTGATTCTGTCATGTTTTGCTATATAAGATTCTAACCCATTCAGATTTTCTTCTATTCATGTATTTGGCTTCTTTATATTCCTCAAAAGTAAGGCTAAATAAAACAAAATAAACTATGTAAAATATTGTCAGTTCTGATATTTATACCAGATAACAATTTCTTTCTTTATTTTTAACACTTTTTAAAATTATTTTTTATTGTTATTTTATTACAGTTGCCCCAATTCTTTCCCCTTTGCCCTCCTCCACCTATCCTACACCCTCACTCCCACAGACAGTCCCCACACTATTGTCCATGCCTGTGGGTAATGCATACACAGTTTTTGTCTAGTCCCTTCACCTTCTTTCCACCATTATCCTCCTCCTCCTCCTCTCTCTTCACTTTCAGTCTGTTGCATATTTTCATGTCTGTGATTCTATTTCATGTTGTTTTCTTTCTATTTTTGTTTCTTTTCTGTTTCTGAAGTTAAATTTTCTGTTTTCGTCACTCTGCCTTTTCTTTCTGTCCACCTTCAGTTCCCAAAAGGAAGCCTGACTTAGTTCTGATTGATCTCTGTTTGTGCTCTAGATTATTGAGTTCTCACCATATACAGAAATTGATGACACTTGACTTTTTCAACAGCTGACCAGAGATCTTTGAATTATCAGTAGTATTTCAAATGTTATTGACAGCCTGCTTCTAAAAATTATAGGGGCTGACAGTCTTAAAAGAATATTTTTGTTAAAAAATGACAAATGTCCAACTTAGATAGATTGTGTTGATCTCACCTAATACAGTGGGATTTACAATTTATCTTTTAACGAACCAAGTAGACAACTAGTTGATATAAAAGCTGTATCACTACTTTCTTAACATCATCCATCATTTTTTTTCTGTGTGCCTATGCCTAGGCTGCTGAATTATGATGCAGAAAAATTCATACTTCTCTGAATTTGAATTTGTATTCAGATCAAAATAATATTTGCCAAGTTCATTTAGAATCTTAATGCATATTTCAAATCCTGTGTATTTATACACCATCATCACTCCCATTATCAGGTTTTCTCTATCCACTCAATATTCTGTATTCCAGTCATTTCAAATTCCAGTTTTGCTCATGTCCTCCCTTATTTCATGAAATAATTTCTCCTTTTATTTACCATGAGTCAATTTCCACTGCAGGCATATCAGATCCAAAATCTGTGACAGCATATTGTGTTAGAAGTCTCTTCTTTTTGCTATCTGAGATTCCCATGGAAACAGCTACCACTCTTCAGAAAATATAGTAAACTGTTTGTATCTCTTCTCTGCTGGACTCTGAGCTCCTTGAAGACAGACACTGAGTCTTTTATCTTTATTTCTCTAGTCACTTTTCACATTTAGCAAAAATTTTCATGCTTAATACATTCCCTTAAGGTAAACTGAATGCTTTTCAATATTCGGAAGATGATGTAAAGAGACATTGAACTCAATGGCAAGCAAGAATATTTTATACATCGAAGTGTTGAAACTTCATTTGCTAGCATTCTAGCATGTTGTTAAAGCAGTGCTGAATGACTGCAACATTGAATTAGAAACTGAATCACATGAAATTCCAATAAGGCCACTACATATACATAGTGGGTCAATTTATGCTTTGCTGTTCATTAAAATCACATATTTGAGGATTAATTTTATAACAAACTTATTAAGAACTTTTATTTTAAAGTTCTATGTCTACAAACAGACAGGAAAGAGAAAGTATCAATAGAAAAACACATTAGGGATATAAAGTAGCAAAATGATTCTAAGTCACCTTCACAGACATGTCTTCAAAAAAGATAGAGACAAAGAGGGGTAGGGTCAAAGGTGGGAGGTGGGGATGGCTGGGGTTGGGGGAAGTGGTAGGGGAGAAATGGAGTCAACTGTATTTGAACAACAATAGAAAACATGAAAAAAAGATAGACACAGAAAACTCATTTCTCAGAAGTCTAACTCCCATCAGATATGACTTGGGATCTATTTAATGTAAAATAATGTCATTTAGCTACTAGTGAGAGTCAAGACTAATGTGTTTGGGCTAAATTTTCAGAAATGAAGCAGTCAGTAGTATATTTAGCATTTATGGGAAGTCATCTTAAGTCTTTCTGGGGGGATTTTAAAATGATGCACACCACTGAAGTCTAGAAAATAATGAATTTCAAATCAAAATGTGTTACATTATGACCTCAAATAAACCTGAGATGTTGATTGTTTGTGTAGGACTTGAGTAACAGAAGCCTAAATTAGATATTTGAATGGTGCTACAAGAACGATAGTTTAAGAAAAATAGTTAAATTGCAATATATATTATATAATTCCATCTGTAAGATTTTAGGATATTCTGGAATATAAATAATATAGAACAGTAAACCAATCAATGGTTTGCTGTCAGGGGTTGCAGGTGAGCAAAAGAGCTGATAATGAAGTGACATAAGGAAATTTTAAGGGCAAAGGTATTATTCTATATCTTGGTGGAAGTCATAGAACTGTATGCATTTACAAAAACTGAAGTAAATACTAAAAAGGATCAATATATTAAATTAAACTTTTTATTTTGAAATAATCATAGGTTGGCATATAGTTGTAAAATAATAGAGTTCCCTGTAACTTTTATTCATTTTCCCCCAAAGTTAACACCTTGAAAAACTGTAATATAGTAACACAGTCAGGATATTCAAATTGTTATAATGAAGAATTGAGACATTTTCATCACCACAGGGATCCCTAATATTATAGCTGTATCCTATTGTCACCCCCTTAACACATAGCAAACACAAATATGTTCTGCTTTTTTATGTAAACAATCATGTGAGTTGCAAATAAAAAAAACATTTTATTTGCATTATTTTTCTTCCTAATTCTATGTCTCTATTTTTTTCTTGCCTTATTGCACTGGATAAAGATCTTAAGTAACACATTCAATAAGAGTGCTGAGAGGAAAAACCTAACTCTGTTTCTGGTCTTGGGGGAAATCATTCAGTCTCTTACCATTAAGTGTAATGTTGTTTGTTATGCTGCAAAATTTGTGTAGATGCTTTTTACCAAGTTGAGAAAGTTACTTTCTGTTTTGTCAAGTGTTATTAGTGTGAATGAGTTTTGAATTTTTTCAGGTGCTTATACATGTCAGTTGAATTGTCAGCATTAGTCTCTAAATATGGTAGATTACAATGAATAATTTTTGAATATTGAGCCTGCATTGCATACTTGGAATAGACTTCAACTGGTCATGATGTTTAATTCTTTACTATATTGTAGAGTTGTATTACTCATGTTTTCATGAGGATTTTTTATATATGTGTTCATGAAGGTTATTGATCTTTAGTAATATCTATCTATATCTATCTATTTATATCTATCTACATCTAATCTATCATCTATCTATCTATCATCTATCTATCTGTACTGTCTTTGGTTTCATTATCAAAGTGATAATAATGAGTTAAGAAATGTGCTCCACCTTTATGAAAACAATTTTATAGCACGGTATTTGTCTTTAAATGTTTGATAGAATTCTTTTGTGCAAATCACTTGAGGGAGCTCAAAAGAAATTGATTTTAATTAAATTAAATTTCTTTTAATTAAATTTTAATTAAAATTTTATAGGATTATTGCTTCCAGTTTACTGATTCTTTCCTGTTTACATTTAACTTATTGTATTTTTTATTTCTAAAATTTCAACTTAATTATTCTTTATAGGCTTTATTTCTTCACTCAGACATTGTTTGCTTTACTATGACTTTCTATTTTTTGATATGCTTCAATCATGTTTCTAATTGCTTATGAAAGCAATTTGATAAAGTGGCTTTTATAGCAGACTGTTCTGCATGGCATGGGCCCAGACAGGACCTACGCCCTCTGATAGGTTCTCCTGTGGGGAATCAGGCCTGCATTGTACCTAGACTGCTATGAGACTTGCTTTTGCTAAAACTCTCACACCCTGAATTGAGGCAGCAAACATGTACTGCATATCTTTAAAGTAACTTCCTAAAATCCATGCTAAACCTTCTAAGGATGAGTGTAACCAGTTCAACCACTTTTCCCTTTGCATTTGCAAATATCCTTCTTCTATGATGTGATTAGCAGCATCTTCTCCTTTGTTTCCTGGAAAAGGTCATCACCTAAAGTGAACCTGTGCAGAGTAAATGAGGACCATTACGTAATGTGCCCAGAAAAGCAATAAAAGCTTGTCAAGGCAAGGGTAGGGTGCTCTCCCCTTGAGAGAGTGGCCAAGGAGCTCTGAGGCTTTTCTCCTTCTGAGAGAGTGGCCGTGCCATCCCTTTCCCTCCACAGGACTTGGTAGTCCATGTGAATTTGTTGTTTCTCATCCACAATGTGGCAGACCCCATGAGCCAGGGTCCCCATCAGCTCTCACATCCATGTTAAAGAATTCTAAAATATCTGTTATCTGAATGTTGACATCTCTCAGTAGTCATTTCCAATCAATATGAGATATTTCTATTCTAGATGAATGTGGATATTTTACATGTTGTTATGACACTCTGGATTTTACTTAAACTTTCTTTTTTAGTTGGATTTTTTTCTGATGCTCCTCTAGCAGGAGCACAAGGGAGTTGTATTGTATTGCCACGTGGAGGTAAAAATCCTCATTTGCCACTTGGGCTCTATTTATACCCAGGAGGAGGAATTCTCATTACTACTTGATCACCATGGCAGACCTACCTCTACAGTTGGTTTCTTCTGACATCACCCCAACCATAAGGGGGAGGGGCATGTCTGTTACTGCTGAGTTTGTGTGGACTTTCAGTTGTCCCCATGTGATCTCCACTGATGCTGCCATGGGTAGGGGTTGTTACTGTCCTGTGGTATGGAGTCTTGACTCTCTACATTGTATTCTTGGATATCATACCAATCAGGGTATTGAGGTATTTCATTACACCCTGGAATGTGGAAGTTTAGGCCCCCATTCAACATGTGCTTGAATGGTTATGGTTGGGCCAGTTTTTTTTTCTGAGATTTTTGATAAAAAGAGAGCACTTATTGTCTAAAAGGGACTATTAACAAAAGCAAGTCGTGTTCATAGTATGTTTCCTTGATATGATATAAAGGAAATAGCACTTTAACTCTGTGATCTTTCTCCCCAAAAACATCTAACCCTAGTTGAATTATGTATTTTTTTTAAAGAATAAATTCCAATATAGCATCATTCTACAAAATACCCGGGCAGGAGTTCTCAAAATCATGTAGGTCATCCCAAACAATTAAATTCTGAGAAATTGTCACAGCTATTAGGAGCCTAAGGAGGCATGGCAACTAAATGTAATGTGGGATCCCAGGACAGAAAAAGGACATAAATAAACACAAGGAAATGTGAGAAAGTATGGGCCTTAGTTAATTTTAATGTATCCATACTGCTTCATCAATTATAATAAATGTACCATACTAAAGTGTTAATAATAGACAAAACTGGGTGTAGGATATGTGGTAACTCTCTGTGTTATCTTTGCAATTTTTCTGTGAATCTAAAACTGTTCTAAAAATACATTTTATTTGAAAAAGGGAAAGAATATGTTTGTAATTACCTTAACAAAACAACTCTCATTTAATAATACACTTAGTTTGGGAGGCCATTGGATTTTTTTAATTAGGCAGAGGAAAAAATTGTAACAGTAACACATGAAATATTTAGTTCCCATCTTGCTGTATGTATTCTATAATGAGTAAGTGTCTTGTGTGGAAGTGCTCGGGAAGACTGGCAACAGCTGCTGTTTATAATAACAACTTTAAGAAAATGAGCTTACCCAAGGATGGTCA
Source organism: Anoura caudifer (assembly GCA_004027475.1). Lineage (NCBI taxonomy): Eukaryota > Metazoa > Chordata > Mammalia > Chiroptera > Phyllostomidae > Anoura > Anoura caudifer. The sequence goes on along the minus strand of PVKU01000830.1, from coordinate 222,437 downwards.
ACATATGCTCAGATAAATTTTTTGTTGTTGAATATAATTTGTGGTAATATGATTCCTTGAAAGTTATTAATCACGTAAGGCATAAATAGCACATTTTTATCAACCCAAATCTTTTAACAGCTAGACAATCCTTTTATTGAATTTAAATACATACACATAATTGAAGTCTGCTGACTGAAAACCTGTTTGGGTTCTTGATTCCAAATGCAAATGTGTAAAGTTAGTTACCTACTCAGTTTCTTAATCTAAAGTCCAATTCCCCTCACCTCATTAATGTTTATTTCCCTTCCATTACATCTTTTCACTTTGTAATATTCAATGCTAATAAATGCTTTTTATACTCATTCTCATTTTTTGCTTTATGGAAAGTCAGAAACTTACTCTTTGCCCTTACCACTCATATTTAGGCATATTTCCAATCCCTCTTTGATGGTGCCTTTGTGATCAGGAATTTGTATTTCTAATTTTCAATTCCTGTATTCTCATTAGATTATACATTCTTTACAGACAGAATCTCTTTTCTCTTTAGCATCTATATTCTGCTGGAGCTAGTAAGAACAATACATTAATACTTGATATTGACAAATAATATTATTACACAGAAGTCTTTTTTGCATTAAAATTTGGTGAAAGTAATGCTAATTAATTAGAATTTTAAAATATCAGAATAAGTATTTATTTGTGTGTTGCTAAATTGAATATTACAAAAATTGATCCAAATATTTACATATATTTTTAAATTGTGTCACACTGTTAGGATATTATCTGTGGGTGTTGATGTTAGTCTCTGGAAACCTATAGGTCCTTTTTCATGCTGATGATATTTTCCAAGTTTGGGAGTTCCCACATCCCTGATACAGTTAAGCTTTCTTGATATGACATGTTCTTGAAATTGAGCACATAGTGGTCTGTAAGTATAATTGTTCTTTTGAAATTGGTACTATCATGACTTTTAAGAGATATAAACACTTGTCTTGTCCATATTGAGAAATTTCTCTCCAGAAGAGTTTATTAACCTTTAATTAATGTCTGTAGCAGCAATGTATATGAATTCCTTATATTTTCAGTATCAGTACACAGAAGAGCAAAACTGCAACAACAAATAAAGGAAATAATTCTTTAAAATATTTCTCTTAGTAGTATAACAGATATAATCAACCTGTCTTTAATATTTTAAATAATTTCTAGACATTCTTATTTGACTCATAATCATACTTCCTTTCTAGATACCTCTTCTAGATACCATTTACAATTTCTAGATAATGTAGGTGCCCAGCTTTTCTGGTTTGCATCTAACTCGCCCAGAACCAGGCTGTTTCCCTTCTTTTCCTGGGTGGTAGGTAGTCCAGAGGGATTCTGGATGATATATGGAAGCCTCTCCTCTCTGATGCTTGGATAGAATGATAACACCACGGTGGCCACACCAGTCTATGCCCTTAGTCAGCATCTCCAGTTGGGACTTCCTCAGAGCATGGCCATTTCTACTGGTAAGTGCATGCTTGTTCTGCTGGGCTTTCCTCTGACACATGAGGACTTGTAAGAACTCAGATCTGTGCCATGACAAACCCAGGAAAAATCTCACATTTTCCATTCAACTAGAATAACCCCAGGGGAAAAAAAATGTCATCTTTTAACATCAGTCTGGAAAATTTAGAAGTGGAGTTAGTTGCGGTAGAGAATTGTAGAACCTACCCACATGTTGGTGGGAAAGACAGTACATTAAAAAGGTATTGTCTTTTAAGTACTTTTTCTCATATCTCAAGGTTTAACTACTGTTGTTTCTATCATGTGTTGAATGTTGAGTTAGTTGACCCATTTTTTACACTTCAGTTAACTTCCCATTACTATCTTAATTGCTGTTTCAACACATTATGTATATAGTGTTTATTGGAAACACTTTGGAAACATGTGCTGAAGGAATGCACCCACTCACTCTGGTCAGGATGCCACCTCCCAGGGTCAATCCTTGCTCCCCGCTCATAAGCTGGCTGAAGGCCATAAATGTTCTGAGTTAATTTTCTGCTGGATGAGAATGAGGCTTAATGCTAGGTAGGCTGCGGGCTCTGAAATGACTGCATGTGAGTCAGTGACCCAGCTCTCTCCACTGCTCTCCTGAACCCACCTTGCCTTGTCAGACAAGTGGTCCTAATATCGTAGCTTTCTCTTCTCTTCTTACAGAGCTGGCATAGGACATTACTTGTCTCACTGTACTCTGGATTCTGATGCTTTCCTCTCTAAAGCCATCATTAGCATCCTCTAAAATACAGGGTAGATTGAAAGTGGGTTTATAGTTGTGAGTACATAAAACACAGTTTATTCTTTTTTATGTACTAATTAATGTATTATTTTCTGTATAAACAACAGTAAACCTACTTTTGTCCAACCCTGTATCCACTTAGCAGAGCTTTCCATGCACACATCTCTGTGATGGCCAGACTTCACCATGCACCACTCACCTGGGACTTGGCCTTTCCACATGCTACTCTCAAGGAAAAGCACCTTCTGACATGTACCCTGAGCTTCTAAGAGTCAGGGCTCCACGGCGTATAAGGCAGCACATTAGAACTACTCAAAGAGCTTTTTAAAACTCTAATGCCTTTCTCTGCCTCTTTTTACAGAGAGTCACGTTCATGTTTTGTGGTGAGTCCTGGACATCAGAAGTTTTGAAATCCCTTGTCCATGGTAAGTCTTCACCTATTATTATTATTATTATTATCCATTTCTACTATTTCATCAGCTTTTTTGTCTATTGACTAGTTTTTTCTTCATTCTACATTCCCCAAAGCTTAAGCAAATAAATGCAAATAGCAAAATTAGTCTCCATCAGTATTAGCTTATAGTTAGTGGAAAACACAGACTATACTAAAGTTATTAAAGTATCAGTTACATTAAAGCACCTTCCAAGATAAAAATATTTGCTTGAAAAGCATGATTTAGATTAATTAGTCATACACAGATTTAGTTGTTCAAAATTACATTTATATTACAGACTCTTATTCTAAAGTTTTTTTTTTTTTACTTTTCTAACATATTATAAACCAAACATGAACAAGTTGTAGTCTGTAGCATTTGTAGAACTAATTAATTAAACTCTGTAACACTTTCAAATTTGCAGATTTTAAAAAAATTCTAAAATATGATATGTATATGTCTAGTACTAGTTATAAAATTATGTGTATACCCATTTAGTTAATTAACATATATGTGCTATTATTTCTCTTCCTTAAGAAATGGCAATTACAATACAATTATAAACCCAGGTCACTGTTAGTTTCCAGTGTACACTTATCACTGCTGTTCTCCTGTGTTTGTTATCCTGTGACATGAACTGTAGTTTCACATGGCAATTAAACACTAAAGATCAGGGCCTTTGAAATTGGCTGAAATATATACTGTTTAATATTTTTAGCTCTTACTGTATTATTTTTTTACATGAATTCAACTTGATCAGTGTTTAGCATTTCTATAAAATCATAGTGCTTTATGCAATTTGAAATGAAACTAAATTTTGTAAACTTCTCTTTAAGTTAATTTTAAATGCCAACAGAGAATCAAGTGTTGTGTAAATTAATGAATGAGCTATTCCAGTGATTTTCAACCTTTTCATCTCACAGCACACATAAACTAATTACTAAAAGTCCATGGCACACTAAAAAGTAGGAATAGTTTTTGTTCATTCACACTGAACTATTGTTGCATCAGCTGTTGTTATTTATTTATTTATGTATTTATTTATTTTTATTTGATAATGTAGGGAAAAGAAGTCAGTGTCCCTGACTAAATAGTTAGGCATTGCATGTTTTAAAAATTCTTGTGGCACACCGGTTGAAAATCACTGGGCTACATCATTCTGCCCTCACTTTGCACTTGATTGATATGACTGATATCACATCCTGAGAACATATGCAACAAAAAATGAACTCAAATAATACAAATGGCAGCAAAGAAACAGCAATCTGCTGTTTGGCTAAGAAATTAGACTAACAGTTCCATTTTTTAAGACAATTTTTCTTAAAGAAATGAAGAAACAAAATGTTTCTTTTTCTTGTTGCTAATCCTAGAGAGCAGTATTTCAACATGTTGCTGTAAGATAGTATTGCATTACTTTTACAAAATTATTGTATTTATTATCTATGTTCAATTATGTTATGAATCACAATTCAAAAAGACCAGTCATATCCAAGTTCTGAAATTCCACAGCCACACTAGTCTCCATGAGATAGGGTAGAAGATAGAGGTGTGGTTTTCATACTTTGGTTTCACTCTTGGAGCTGCCCTACCAGTTCTCGGTCTCTTTAATGGCTCTGTGTATCACTCTCCTTGATTGTGAAATGCAGATAATCATATGCAGTGGATTCTGAGCAGGAGTAGAAGTAACATGTATTAAGGATCATAGGAGACAATATAAAAGCACATTCTTTCTGTGCTCTGCTGACACTCAGCACAATACATATGTACATTTGTACAAAATGAACAAGCTACGTCCAGATACTTAATTTGCTGTAAGTGTTCTCTAGCCCTAATGAAATAAATCCAACAAACAAGCATGATGTTTGACAAGAAAATCAGGAAGGCATGTTTTTATATTTTAAAGAATTTTCTAATAACAATTATTTTAATATATATTAATAGTAAATATAAACATGCATATATTATTTTAATATTTTCATCCCAAGGTTAAATCTGGGGAGTTGAATTTTTTCTTTACTTATGCAGAAAAATTATTTTTTCTTAGAAAGAGAATATATTCAGAGTGAAAAAAACATTCCAGAGAAATAAAACATAAGTTATAATTGTCTGAGCACATTTTTGATGAGACCAAATACACTTTTATCTTTTTGCTTAAGGAAAAGTCACCCATGTTAACTAGATGACTCTGAAATACATTAACAGAAAAATCAGTTATATAACTGATTAAATAAAAGCATCATTATCAATAAATTTAAATGCATTATATGTATGTGTGTAACATCCAAGTAGCTGTATTTATACTACTTGGCACTGCATAATAGGAACTTGGCAGTGCAATGTAACAACTTTGTTGTTTCATTAGAACACTGGCTTATTTGCAGTTGAAGGAAAGAATGAAAAGTTAATAATGGGTTTTTTGAAGAAATAAGCAGATTCTAAATCTTGAATTTGTAGAATTTGAGCTCCCATTCTCATCCTGAAAAATGAACCTCCCACAAACCTTGTAGCCATGTGTGTGTCTTTCAGAGAATTATCAATCAGCTCAGATTTGTCTTCACTTCCTGACAATGTGTGAAAGCTGGAAAGGCTTGATGCCATTTGCTTATTTTAACTTCCCTTCCCGGCCTATCGGTATGTGCCAGGAGACATTAAACACATGCTAAGAATATATGGACAGAGACTTTATCTAGCTTGCTTCAGGTGTTCATCTTTCACTCTCTGCTATCTTAATTTCCAGGAACAATCCACAATGCCATGTCTGGTTTGCTAATTCTTCAGGACTTCACTTCTGGAGTTCAACCACATTGGCCTTGCAACCCAGCTATTTCAATCTCAGCTTTCTATCTATTTATGTATTTCTCATGGATATATCCATTCATAGGCCAAACCCTGGAATGTTTTCTTTTTTCGTATTCTCATTGTACCTAAATCTGCTGTTCTACAATTGTCTTTGACTCAAGTAGTTTAAGCAACTAACAAGTAAAAAAATGTGTTCCCCTGTCTGTAATTTTATGTAAAATTTCTACCTTCTATTTTAGTTTCTGATCACCTAGAGATGAACTGGAGACATTATGTTACAGTACAAATGCAAAGAGATAATCATGAATTTACAATGAACCAGAGTACAATCCTATGTCTGTTGCTTATTATCTGACCTAAGCCAAACTCTCCAGGCTTGAGGAAAATATTCTTATCTGTAAAATGGTGTAATAATACTATCAACCTCATAGAGATGTATCACAGTAGAAGATATAATGCATATATTTTTTGTTTCTTTGCCACTGAGAAAGAGCCCAGTAACTAATAGCAATGATCATTTTAGGTTTTTTTTTTTTTTGTTCTAATTTTAGCTCTCTAGGAATTTATAACACTTTGATAAGAATTTTAGCTTTAAGCATTTTATCTGTTGCTATTTCTGATAGCCGTTAATGACCTCACCTCTTTGTCATTAGTCCAATATTGCACGAATTTGTTTAGAAGGAATCTGGAATCCATTACTATACATTTTCCTTGTGTCTCTCTCAATGTAGCTGAATTATCTGTTCATGAAAAATATTCTATATGCCTATTATACTACTATGTACTAATTGCAAATATTGCTTGCTTTCTTTTTCAGAGTGTACTTTACATATTCATTTTTTGATATTTTTGTTTTTAACTAAATAAGTTAATTAGTCTTTATGGCATCAACAAACATATCCTATATCCAAAGGCTTTGGCTCTTTGCATCTGCCTCGCAACATTGTTCGAGTCATCATCCCTGCACCTGTAAGTCTCTGAGTGGGTAAGTGTAATTCTTCATCAATAAGTGTCTTCCCCATAACACTTTAAAATAAAATATTATGAAATTTATGAAGAAGTATGTATGTATATGTACATATTATACGGGGGTGGGCAAAAGTAGGCTTACAGCCATAATACAAATAAATAATACCATAAGTAATAATACAATAATAAACTGTTTCACATGCTCACAACTGTAAACCCACTTTTGCCAACCCCTGTATATATATTATATATTATATATATGTTGAAGAACATCCTTTTACATCTTGAGCATATTTCTCTTATTAAAATAATGTATTGAGTTAAGTTTATTTATTTACTTATTTGGCCATGGATCATGCTTGTGACGAATCAGGGTAAGAAAAATTTTCTTTTCTGGACATGAAAACTAAAGCTCAGGAAAGATGAGTGACTTTCTCTAAGAAAAAGTAAGTGCTATGAACAGACAAAAATACAGTTCTTTGGTGATGGGATGATCCTGCTGCTGACAACTCTCATGTGTGTTTTAATGGTAAGCATTCTATTGATCCTGGAATTATTAATGGATTCACAGCAAGGGGATATTTTCATGTGCCCATGTTTCTTCCCTAAGAAAATAGGGGGTTGGACTGTTCTACAATTTTGAAAATTGTTGTTCTGCATAAACTGCCTATGATGTATGGATTTTTAGAACTTTAGCTGGTAAACCATGTGATGCAGTCATGCTTCTGAAATGTATTAACGTATAAAATCTGTACAACTGAAATCTCTAAAATAAATAAATAAATAATTGGAAGGCAGTATGTAAAACAATATATAGATATATGATTAAATTTTGTTACTAATTTGGCTTAGCTTAAATTATATGTGTGTATATATATGTATCTATCTATCTATCTATCTATCTATATATATATATATATATTTGAGTTTACAAGGACATTTAGTTGAAATTGAGCAGCTTCAGTTCTGGAAATTGCACCATCATGTTATACTCCATGTAGCAAATGAGAAGGCTATCAAGAAGGGAATAGTTCTCTATGCTCTTGGTTAAGACTTGAAAAAAAAGTAATGTTTTGAGTGGTATTGTATGTCTGCTCTAATTTGAGAACAATGAGCTTCTCTTTCATGAACCTCTTAGCTACGGCTTTGCATAAAATCCAATTTTAAATATTCAGTAAGTGCTTGCATTATGCTATTTCAATTGTAAAATTCACCACCATCTTCACTTACAAAGTGTGAACCATGTGTGAAATGATTCCATTTCCATGTTCATACCACAGAGGGATATTTATTGTGATAACCATGGGCTCTCCCTCCTAGGCCTCACTGCCCCTGTATCACTTCTCTATTCAAGATTCTCTGGAGAATCAATCTATCCCCAAGATTTTTGGGAAATTGCACCCCTCCAAACAGAAGCTGATGTCCCTCTTGGTTCCTTCCTGCATTTTGGAAAGTTGGAGCAAAGTTAGTCTTTCAGTCTGACACTCTTTGAGGTTTCCTCCTCTGTGTCACCGATGCTCCAGGAGAAGATGAGCCAAGAATCCATGAACCAGGGAATCTGGACCACTCAACTCACTGTATACTAATAAGAACTTTAGCCTATCTGGTTATCTTTCCTACATCACTTGTTAAGCAAGCATGCTTTGTGAAAAGAAGCATTCGTTTTAGTAAGAGACATCAAAATCAAACCCTGCATCAAGAAAATTATATTCATCCTATTAAAGTACTTTTATCATCAGTACATAATATACTAGAAAAACAAAAGATCTGTCAGTTATCAGGCAGGGAAACGTTAGATATTTCCTGCATTGTCTGGGATGACCCCGCGAGTTAAAAGGAAACTGAACTATTAATTAAACTACAAATAAGACCATATTAACCTCCTTTGCTAAGTGTTATATTATCTTGTGGAATTCTTTTTGATTCTGGGTTTTCTTCTGCTAAAATAACATGGAGAAAGTTTTAATTCTGGGGTTCATTTTCTCCAAAAAATTAACAGTGACAAATGACACTGAAAGTGAAGTTCATTTACCAGATTAGAAAGAAAAGATGATTTACCTGGTGTCTGGATATCAGAGAAACTTACTAAGCTGAATTCTTTTGTTACAAGAAAAAAATAAATCACAAATCAAGCGTCAGTGGAAATATGGCTAACTCAAAGAGAGAATTAAATTCATGTCCTGGCTCCACCACTTGCTCACTTGATGCATTTGTAAGTGACTTTACCTTTTGAAGCTTCAGTGTTTTCAGCAGTAAAATTGGGTCAACAGTGTCTGTGTTACCACATAGTTAGGAGTTATTGACATGATATAGGTGGAGTTCTTGGCTCATTGTAGACTCTTAACATGCATTAGAAGCTTTCCCACTCCAGTGCAGGTCACACAATGTAAATAGGTAAGATTCAGTTAATCATTCATATGCAAAATTTTTATCTCCGTGATTCCACATAAATCAGGTGTTCCTCTACTTTGCTTCCCCCTAACTCACAGGGTGTTTTGCAGAGTCCTAATGAGATAATGCATCTGAACATGCTCTGTAAACTATAACACACCTTCAAAAAATAAGGAAACTCTTATTTTTCTGAAGGTTTTTAATATCTGGATGTTACATTTTACTTTCTGGATTTTTGTGAGCTAAGTAGTACAATTATCCTCATGCTCCAGAGAGCAGAGACTTCTCAAAATTTACAGTATAAGATAATAACTTAGGAGGAGAACCCAGAATTTTAACTTTGGCTTCTGAGTCTTTTTTTTTTTTTATTCTCAGATGTTCTTTTTGCTTTTGCCTTTTTTTCTAATATGTTGAAATTTCTTTTTAGTTTATTTTTTAAAATTAATTTTTAAAATATTCTATTTATTTATCTTTAGAGGGGAAGGGAAGGAGAGAGGGAGAGAAATATCAATGTATGGTTACCTCTCATGCGTCCCCTGCTGGGAACTGTCCTGCAACCCAGGCATGTGCCCTGACTGTGAACCGTGATCCTTTGGTTCGCAGACCCGTGCTCAATCCACTGAGCTACACCAGCCAGGGCTTTAGTTTAATTTTTGTTAGAGAATTTATATTCCTTACTCTTTGACCTGTTCATTCTTCAGTGAAGATCAGTTAGTGGCAGAATAAAATTTCCTCTCTTTTTCATGTTATCTAAAACAAAAGAGTAAAAAGAAACAAAATATGACTTTACCATTAAAAAAAGGTACATATCTACATTTCAGAAATACAGTCCACAAAAAAAGTTTCAAATATTATACAAACTGTGCCACAAATCTCAGTGCCAGGGCAGTGTATAGTTACAAGGGCTGGCATGCCCAAATGAGAGCCTTGTTTCATCACTTAAGAACCCTATAACTTTATGGAAAACAGTATGGAATTTCCTCCAAAAACTAAAAATGGAACTGTCTTTTGACCCAGCAATTCCACTGTTGGGATTATATCCTAAGAACCCTGAAACACCAATCCAAAAGAACCTATGCACCCCAGTGTTCATAGCAGCACAATTTACAATAGCCAAGTGCTGGAAGCAATGCAAGTGCGTATCAGTAAATGAATGGATCAAAAAACTATTTACACAATGGAATTCTATGCAACAGAAAGAAAGAAGGAGCTCCTACCTTTAATAACAGCATGGATGGAACTGGAAAGCATTATGCTAAGTGAAATGAGGCAGGTGGTGAAAGGCAAATACCATATAATCTCACCTTTAACAGGAACCTAATCAATGAAACAAACAAACAAGCAAAATATAACCAAAGACACTGACATTGAGAACAGGTTGACAGTGACCAGAGCAGAGGGAATTTCAGGGGGAAAGGGTGAAGGGTTTGCAAGAACAAGTATAAGGGACACATGGACAAAAATGGGGGGTGGAAATGGGAGGGGGAAAGGTTGTGGGGGTGAGCTGGGGTGGAGGGAAGGCAGAGAACTGTACTTGAACAACAATTAAAATTAAAAAAAAACTTATTGTAAAGTGTTAAAAAAAGAGCCCTATGACTTTGAGAAAGTTACTTAGTCACTTTCTGTGCCTCAGTTTCTTCACTTGTAAACTAAGTATAATTATTGGGTACCTCATGTGGGTATTGTGAAGATTAATGAATCATTATATGCAGAGTTCTCAGAACCATGTGTGTCATGTAGTAAGCACAAAAAGCTAATTATGTTTATTATTTTCTCCTCTAGAGAAGAATTATGTAATTTGAGGGCCAAAGCCAATGAAAGACTCTAGCTTAGAACAGCAAGCATGGTGAGGGGAAGAAAGCCACTACAAAGTGCCTGAGCACTGTCAAGTGTCACAGTGTCAAGGAAGTCAGAACAGAACGAGGAAGTCTGCAGGAGCCTCAGGTCTGTAATCAGCAAGCTGTTGCAATGACAAGATAGAGAAGCCATTTTGTGAGTTATAAGCCTCACTGTTTTTGATCAACAGAAAAGTAGAGACTAATGCACCACATAAAGTTACTTTGACAAAAAGAGGGTGGGATGTTGGAGAGGGCTTCACTCTGGGCGTGGGAGATTTTTTGCTAGGCCAGAGTAGAACTGTACCTGTGTCAAGTGTTGATGAGAAAATCAATAGTCCAAAGACCAAAATTTAAGCTTCTCTGATTAATACTTTATTCAACACTGTTTTTGTAACTATCAGGTATAGCAAATACCTCCACTTAATAAACAATAGTTAAAAATAACCAGATCATACCAGTTTCTAAATAATACCCCCAAATTGTGAACAATGCTGATGTCAGTCAACAACAAAATTAATGAACAAATTATTGTGTACCAACTGCAACTCATCAATAAAAAAGAATAAACTATAAATGCATGCAATAGGGATGAATTTTTAAAAATATGCTAAGAAACCCAACTCATAAGAGAATTTGTTTTATGATTCCATTTTGTGAAGCTCAAAAACAGATTAAATTAATTTACAGTGAAAGGAGTAAAAAACCTCAGCTGCTTGTGGGGAGGAGTTGGAGACTGACCAGGAAAGGACAAGCAGGAACTTTCTGTGATGGCGGCAATGCTGCCATGATGGGGTAGGGTTCTCAGTGCGGGCATGTATGTATTTGACAAGACTAATTGAACTATAACTTTTGCATAGCTATTCAGATCTACAGACTTCATAATATGTTATTGTACCTGAGTTTAAAATGTTTAAAACAGAAACTGAAGTGGCTTTTGAGCAAAACAATTTTTTTAAAGGAAAAATTACTTAAATAATCAAAGGCAGATAGAGAACATATATCGGGGGATGTGCACTAAAAGAAGTAAATGGGAACTTTATAATATGTGCATTGCAATTTATTTTGCCACTAAACAAATAATAAAAATATGTCCATAAAACAAAGGAAAACAAATTTGACCTTTTTTAAAATAAGAACTCAAAGAAGAGATGTAATATCTCAAAGGGGAAAAATGATAGCATATAGTATAGGAGAAAGAGGAAGGGTAAACTGAATGAATTTAGGATAGAAATACAAAGGAAATATAATACTATTCTAAAAACATTTTAAACATGATTAGAGAAATGGAAGACAGACCTGTGAAAAACTGAACAAAATTAAATTCAAATAATAACAGAGTGGACATAAATCAACAAAAAACTAATTAATGCCTTTAAAAATAGATCAGAACAATAAAATAGAAGAAATGTTCAAAGACATATTGGAAGATTGAAAGAGTAAACTGTCTTTATGTTAGGAAAATAATAAAAAAGAATGAAATCATTAAGACATCTCATGAATGTATTTTCATAAAATATAAAAAAATTGAATTCTATGGGAATTAACACAAAAATAAAATCAAGTGCTATAACTGAGAAAGAAGACTCAGATTTTTTTCAGAGTAACATGAAGTGCTGATAAAAAGACAAAAACCATCAGCAATGGAGCACAATTCCCCAGGTATTGTATCTATCCATTTTTTAAATAGGTGCAACTTAGAAATAGTTGTCAAACATGCATGATGGTATGGAATGTAGTTCCCATTAAGTTCTGACCAGATAGTAATTAGGACTTTATGTTACCCACCAATGCTCAGCTTACCTGTAGCTATTAGTTTCCTCTTGTATCTCTTTCAAGCTTACTAAGCTCTGAAATTTCACAAACAAAATTTGACCTATTTGTATTAAGGCTTCTTACCTCTTAAGTACATGCAAATATTTCCTAAACGAGTCACACACCTTAATTGCAATGAGCCTAATGAATCCATTGCTAAGAAAAGATGTGGAAAAACCAGTCTCTCAAAGAAATAACTGCACTCTTATATTCATAGTAACATTATTCACAATAACCAAGATATGGAAACAACCTAAGTGTCTGGTGTCTGTCTGTGGATGGATGGATAAGATTTTATATATATAATTCAGCTATTAGAATGAAATAAGTCCTGCTTTTTACAATAATATGGATGAACCTAGAGGCTATCTTGCTAACTGAAACAAGTCAGGCAGAAAAAGACTAACACAGTGTGATCTCATCGGTATGTGGACTATTTTTAAAATCCAACTTGTAGAAACAGAGAGTGGACTGATGGTCACCAGAGGCTGGAGAGCTCAGGAAAATGGGGTGACACTGACCAAAGGGTACAAACTCCCAGTTATTGAACAAATAAGTTCTGGGGATCTAATGCCCTACAGATGACTGTAGAAATAATACTGTGTTATGTACTTGATATTTGCTAAAAGATTAGATTTATATATATATAGATATATATTTTCATTTTCTATAATAGTTGACATATACTAAGAGAGTAGATCTTAAGTGTCTTATCACACATGAAAATATAACTATGTGAGATGATAGATGTGTCAATTAACCTGATTATGCTAATCACTGCACAAAATATATGCATACTAAATCATCAGGTTGCACACTTCAAATATATATAATTTTATTTGTCAGTTATACCTCAATAAAGCTGAGAAAAAATAAAATAGAGAAACTTAAGATAAAAAAAGTTAAATTTTACAAGGACAAATTACTAATAATTGGCTCAAAGATGCTTGTCTGACTCCAAAACCCTTGTTTTTTTAAAATTATATAGAATCAAGAATTAATAATAGGTGGCATTTCATTTCAGAATTTGAAAATTTGCCTTTCTCTTATATTGCTTGTATCAAATCATTCTTAGTGGTAAACAAACAAAAAAGAAAGAAAAGATGTTGAGAGGGTAAAAAGAAAGAAGAAGTTAAATCAATATGCTTCTAAAATGAGAGGAGAAAATATGAGTAAGAAACTTCAAAAAAGAGAAAAAAGGGGACAGACTAATGGATTTATTTTTAATTGTATGCCACATGTAAAACCAGGCCCCCCATAATGTTCTTTAAAAATAAAACCCTTCTTTCCATGAGCAATACCCTATGACTATATGAGTTCACTCTAGAACTAAAACTCAACATTGCATGGTGACAGCACAATAGTACCAGGACTGTGACTTTGGATTTGATTATAGCAACCACATTGGCTGAAAAGATGTGCAAAGAAATGCAAGAAAACTAAAATACAGCGATATACTACATAAGCAAACACTGATGCCTCTCAGATGTCCACGTTCCACTTGTAGTGGAGTGACATGTCCTTTCCATAGGGCTCCTGATTTCAGCAAAGTTGGACTGGCAATTCTGTTCACACTGCTGCATTTTTCTGCTTGCTCTGAGGCCAAGAGGGGCAGATCAGCTCAAGTGCAAGCACAACAAAGAAGTGTTGGGAGTTAGGTTAGCATGGTGTGAGACAACCCAGCGCCAAACAGGACCTTGGTCTCCCTTCTTTCACTTTCTAAAATCACCTCTCAAATAAGCTACTTCCTTCAAAGGGACTGAAATTAAAATGACAACTTTTAAACTCTATGCAGGGGTGTCTAACCTGTGGCCTGTGGGACGCATGCAGCTCAGGATGGCTATGAATGCAGCCCAACACAAAATTTTTAATTTCCTTAAACCATTATGAGATTTTTTGTGTGTGATTACATGCTAAAATGTGTTTAATGCGTGGCCCAAGACAAGTCTTCTTTCAGTGTGGCCTAGACACAATAAAGGTTGGACACTCCTGCTAGTTTAGGTGGTCCTGGGATCAGTGAGTCAAAACCAGAAATAAAAAACTAGGTCTTAAAATTTAGACTTGTTTATGGGTGCTAGGTAACGTGGACACCACGAGGAAGAGTCAAGTCACTAGAGGCATCACAGGGACGCAACTTTTCCCTTTGTATAGACTACAGGCAAATTCCCAGCTTAAATAAAGTATGAAATAACTCCTAAGCAGGTTACAAGAGAAATAAAATGAATGCTTCCAGTTTGCCAGGAAATGTGGCAGCATAGTCAGAATGACAAGCCAAGTTAAGACATTAGCCCAGGCTCCTTCCTAAAGAGAGAGGGCATAATAAATTGGATTTCATAAAACTCTGCCGTTGGAAGAGTAGAGTGATTGCTAATGGTGACTGCTTTCTGAACCAACAAATTAATGAGATTCCATTTGAAATACTCCCCCAAATGCCTTCAGTTTATTTTTCTCATTAAACAGAGGTCTCAGAATGGCAGCTGTGACTTTGTTCGGTTAATGATAGTTGAACATAAAAAAAATAAATAAACAGACTTTGAGGGGATAAAAGGATGGGAGCCTGAGAGATAAAATTGTTTCTGATAATTCATCCACCCTGGGAAGTGCAAAAATGATTTATTTCTGGTAAAATGGATTTTGAACTTTATGTTTTTTCTAGTTTTATTATTTTTTTCTGATCTATGCAGAGCTCACTCTCAAGGGAAAGTTTAGTTACAGCCTTTACATCCCAGTCTTTCATGGAGGAGGCGTAAGGGGATTGGATTTAACTCTGAGGGCATTCAAGTTCCCCCATTGTCATGCTCGCAGGTCTCCAGAGATGGGTGGGTCACGGTGTATCTTGATTCAAGGGATTTTTCACATGAGCCCTTTTAAAACGCATGATGCCCTCCTGGGGAGCTTGCTGAAAACTCCCATGCACTCCAACAGAGCCATCAAGGGCAGAAGAAAAACAAACCAGGTCCAAATGGAATAAATAGTTACGAAAAATTTGAATTTCCATAAGATAGAGAGATCATAGGTTTTTATGTTTAGAATGCCCCAAACTAACTTTGTATATCACCATAATTTACAAAAGACTTTCCTATCTACATAGGGTAAAAATGAAAATTAACTTTATTGATAAAGACAGGAAGGTTCAGAAGTTAAACACTGAGAATAAAATCTCAGCATTAATAAGGGGAAAAGTAGTCACATGATGCCTTTTGTTTATAGATCCTCAATAAATATTAATTGTCTTCCTATCATCAATCTCTTCAATGACTCATAATTCTCTCATGAAATTTTAAAAAGGTAAAAGACTAGTTGGAAAAGGCATTTGCATCAAAAGTTTCTTAAGTGCTAAAATGTTTAAATGTCAATTACAACAGAACCTGTAATAATGTATTGAATTAACTACTTTGTACCATTTTCAATAAAGAGATTTGAAGATTTCTGAAAACTTTTGTAAATGGGAATGCTGTCCTCTCAGCCCCAACTCTCCCCCACACCCCCACACAAATCTGTAAACCTATTTTACCAGAGACAGACCTGGATAAGAAATAAAGTTCTGGACTTGATTTTATGATTCAATAGAATTTGGTATTTGCCACTTAAGTACTATAGATCCTCTCATGATATATATATAAAATATATATATATTTATTCCTGTTTGGCCTCCAGATGTACTTCTTACCTCTCTCCATCCTTTTTTATGCCCTGAGGCACGGTGGTCAGTAAGAATGGACTTCTTTGAGCTCTGCTGTCTAGTAGGTTTGGGTCAAAGGAAGGTACTCTCTGGGGATTAAAGAGTGAGAGGAGGTGATGCATGCTTATTCCCCAATTCTCTCTCTGCAGGGTTATTGCTCTCCACTCAGTTCCTTTACCCTAGGGTTAGTTAATGGCCCCTTTGCTGGTTTGAGAGAAGAAAGGAATTAAGCAGCTGACTGCTGACCTATTTCTCTCCCTTTAATGATAACCTGTTCCTTGGAAAAACAGTGGTGGTAAGAGACCTGGTCTAATCATCGGGTAAACATGATGATAACCGATCTCTTGATAATTTAATGGTAGAGACTGCTTCAAACATGATAATTTAGGATGACTTCAGGTTAAGAAAACTAGAATCTATAAGTTTATTGGGTATAGCTTCTTGGAAAGGCAATGCAAATTATGGAATTACCTGGAATTATCTGAGCATACAATGGAGATGTTTTATAACTTCAAAGTTCCCTGCTGTTTGGTCAGACAGTTCGCTTATAAACATTGTTTTCAACCTGGATGAGGGAATGCATGCCTGATCTAGGAATTAAGGATGTGGAACAATAGAACCAATGCCCTGGATCTCTCTGCTCTCCTGTGTCTTGCAACTGCCTGCATCTTTGAACCTGGATACAATCTCTGATTAACATGAGCCTGATATGAATGTTCCAGCTTTGCATCAGCCCAGCATTTCCGAATCCTATTAAAAGTTCCTTAACTGAACTTTAACCAAATACCCACTTTGTACCGTGGCTCTCTGGCTGATATCCAGACAGAAATGGTGTCATTTCTTTTCAGAGTTATTTTTACTGCTGTTGATTATTTTGTCTGTGTCCATGCATGAAGCCATGTAACATAACAGCACCAGCACCTAACTTGTTCCAGCAGTAAAACAGCCAGTTCACAGATAATTCATATGTCATTGCAATGTGCAGGACTCCTCCTTAAATTCTGTGATAAGTTATCACAGAATTAAAATGGATGGTTCTTTGGTTCTGTCCTATTCAGGAAACAAGACAGATTATATAATAAGTAACAATGCAGAACAGTGTGCAGCAGTATAACAAATCATGGGTTTTGGAGTCAGATACCTATGTGATCAAATCTCTGCAAAGTGACCTTATTATGTAGCCTGAGGAAAGTTTCTTACTTGTTTATACTCTAAATAGAAGTAATAATATTGGCTTTATAAGACTGTAATGGGGACTGAATTCAATAATGTTCACGTAAGCATCCAGGAGTCCTTGGCACATATGAGAGTCAGCACATTTTCTTCCCTCCTCCCTTTTGTCTTTCTAGGGGATGATACCCAGTGGAATTTACAGAAGGAGATAAAAATTCAAAGTTCATCTAGGATATTTCAAGTACTCTTTCAGTTTTTCTGTACCTGTAAAATGGCAACATTTTACTACTTGAAACTTCTGTAGATTGCAGCTATTGTTCACTTAGGAAGCCAGGTAACTATGGAAGGTAAAAAGAGGGGAGATTTTTAAGAGTTGCGGTAGCAGTTCGGTCAGGCAGACCCCAGGGTAACAGAGGAGGAGAGAGACGAGTGCAGAGAGGTGGTACAAGTCATATAGACTATAACCATAAAAGAGACAATGGGAACAAAGAAGATGGAACTAATTTGGCGATAGTTAATACATATAATTTTTCCATATATTTCTTTCATATTCACTGCTATGGAACCTATGGAAGATAGCAAAAGAAGAGTACTTCATTTCTTTCCCCTTTGCTTTCATGTTACTATTTTTATGTCCTGGCCTCTATCCTGCCATATTTTCCCCGTTTTCAGCTACACTTGACCCTGATCAGTGTCTCTGACTACATCCTCACCATTATGGGGCTGGCACCATCCAAACCATTGGGGGTTCGAATAGAACAAAAAGAAGAAGAAAGAGCAAATTCTCTCTCTCTTCTTGAGCTGGAACATTTTTTTCTGTCCTGCCCTTTGGCATCAGAGGTCCTGGTTCTCCAGTCATTGGACTCTGGGACTTACATCAGCAGCCAGCCCCCAGAAGCCCCCTGGCTTCTTGGGCCCTCAACCTCAATCTAGGATTTACACCATCGACTTCCCTGGTTCTCAGGCCTTTGAAATCAGACTAAATTATACCACCCAAGTTCCTGGTTCTCCAGTTTGCAGACAGAGGACTCTGACACTTCTCAGCCTTTGTAACTGCATGAGCCAGTTGGTCTTGAATTTCTGGAGACCTCACTAAATACATCAGACCATATGGTCTCTGTTGCAACTATTCTACTCTGAACTTGTGATACTAAAAAGCCATAAACATTACATAAACAATAGTTGCGAATGGGTTCCAATAAATCTCTATTTATAAAAACAGATGGTAGCTCAGATTTGGTCCCTGAATCATAGTTTGCTGACTCCTGCACCATATCCCTACCTCTGATATGGGATAAATATTGGAACCACATTCAAAGAGGAATAAAGAAAATATTCTGGCCAAAAAATATCACACACAGAAGTAAGGCTGTGTACTTATGGGCACATTTAAGAAATAGCTCCAATCCCATGTGATATTCTACCTCACTTGCTTTATTTTATTTTTAACTTACATAATGTTTCATTTTTGAATTATAGTTGAAATACAAAATTTCATTAGTTTCAGGTATGCAACTAAATGGCAAGACTTAGTTCTTTTTTTATGGCTGAGTCATATTCCATTGTATATTTGCACCACTTTTCTTTATCCACTCTTCAACTGATGGAAAGTTATGTTGCTTCCATATCATGGCTGTTGTGAATAACACTGCAGTGAACATATGGATGTATATGTCTTTTCATTTTAGTGATATTGGTTTCTTTGAATAAATACCCAGAAGTGGAACTGCTAGGTCCTGGTTTATCTCTTATTATATAACCTTTGCTTTAAAGTCTATTTTGTCTGGTATAAGTCATTGCTACTCTAGATTTTTGTTTGTTTCCATTTGCATGAAATATATTTTTCTATCCCTTTACTTTTAGTCTGTGTGTATCTTTCAATCTGAAGTGAATTTCTTATAGACAGCATATGTAAGTGTCTTGTTTTGTTATCCACTCAGTCTATATATGTCTTTTGATTGGCAAATTTAATCCATTTGCATTTAAAGTAATTGTATATTTTATTTATTGCCTGTTTATTATTCATATTTTCTCTCTTTTCTTCTTCTTAAGACACTTTAACATTTCTTATGATACTGCTGTGGTATTGAACTCCTTTAGCTTTTTCTTCTCTGGTAAACTCTTTATCCTTTAATTTGAAATGATAGCTTTGTGGAGTAGAGTAATCTTCATTGTCAGTTCTTGCTCTTCATCACTTTAAATATTTCTTGCCAATCCCTTCTGGCCTGCAAAATTTCTGTTGGTTAATCAGCTTTCAGTCTTACAGATGGTCACTTGTAGGTAAGTAACTGCTTTTCTCTTTCTGCTTTTAAGATTCTCTCTTTGTTTTTAATCTTTGGCAGTTGAATTATGATGTATCTTGGTATGGGCCTCTTTGTGTTTATCTTCTTTGGGACTTTCTGCACTTCCTGGACTTGCATGTCTATTTTCTTCACCAGATTAGGGAAGTTTTCTGTTGTAACAGGAAAGTTTTCTGTCTCATTTCAGTGGTTGTAACCCCCCATATCTAAGACTGAGTGAGTGACCTTCAGACTGTAAGCCACTGAGGAGACAAAGCTTATCTCCCCGGCAGGAGTGTCGCTTCTGCTCTTTTTACTTCATCCATAACTGGTCCCCAATGCTTGATCGGTTAGCCAGTGACAGGTAAGATTCCCCAAGGGGGGAACAACCTAAGACAGGCATGATCATGTGGAGGCCCCAAAGAAGGACTTGGGGGTCTACAGCAAAAGGGGGTGATGGATCCTCACCCCCTGGCTATTCTGACATAGCCTGAGTCCTCATTCCATCTGGGAGTTTTCCTTCTCTCTTGGCTTCCAGTCTCTGATCCACTCAAGCCTGAAACTACGATGAAGTGCGGTGCAGTCCTGTGCTGGCTAGAGCAGGTTCCCGAGGTGATCAGGCATAAGAAAGAATTCATAAAGTCATGTGTAATCTGCTTTGCTAAGAGTGCTCTCATTTAAATGATAAGGGTCTGAGGAGGAAATGAGATTGTCTCCCAAAGTTTTATAACCCCTTAACTGCAGACCCTGACTCAGAATAAGCCCTCAGAGTTCTTTGTATGTTATCTATTGTTTGATCCTTGCCACCTGATATTGATTGATCAACTTTACCTGTATTCCTGTGCATTATGAACCTAATAAAAGCCATTGAGTACGGGGCTCTTGGCTTTTCTCCTTTGAGAAATTGGCCACCTCTCCTCCCCAAGAAGATCATGTCTTGGTAGTCTTATTTTCATCTGTGGCGGACAGATGGGCCTCTGTGGGTGGAGCCCCCAAATAGTTTTCTATCATTATTTTTTCACATAAACTTTCAATTCTTTCCTCTCTCTCTTCTCCTACCAGCAACCACGTGATGCAAATATTGGTATGCTTTAAGTTGTCCCAGAGGCTTGTTATACTGTCCTCATTTTTTTTGGATTCTTTTTTCTCTTTGCTGTTTCAATTGATTGTTGTCTGCTTTTTTGTCTTCTAAATATCTGCTTCAATCCTCTGTTTCATCCATTCCACTGTTGATTTCCTATAATGTATTCTTTATTTTAATTAATGTATTCTTTATTTCTTTTTTCTTTATTATTTTCTATCTTTGTTTTCATGTTTTCCATCTCTTTGAGGTTCTCATTACTCTTTTCCTAAGTTCACTGAGCATCCTTATAACCAGTGTTTTCAACTCTGCATCTAGTAGAATGCTTGTCTTCATTTTGTATAGTTCTCTTACTGAATTTTGTTCTTTTCTTTCATTTGGAATACATTTCTTTGTTTCCTCATTTTGGCTGCCTCCTTGTGTTTGTTTTTATGTATTAAGTAAAGATATATTTATATGCTATATTTCCCAGTCTTGTTAGAGTGGCCTTATGTAGTAAATGTCATGTCTTGTAGGCTTCAGTGGCACAGCCTCCCAGATCACCCAAGACAGGAAATCCAAGTGAGTGCCCCTCATGCCCAAGTGGGCTATGTACACCTTCTTGTTGTAGTTCAGCTTTGATTACTGTTGGCATATCAGTGGGAAGAATTTACCCCTAGGCCAACTGGCTGTGAGGACTGACTGCTACTATCCAAAAGATCAGCTGTTCAGGGACCACCCCACAGAGCAGGACTTACTTCAGGGGCCTGTGGTGCCTGCTGAGTCTATGCGTATCACTTGTGAAGGAAGGCTGGTGATGCTTCAACTTGATCTGCAGCTGTGAATTGGTTGTGCTGGCTCTGGGGCTTTCCAGGAGGTGCATGCCAAGGTCAGTCACCACATGTGCCTTTCCCAGGGCCACTTGGCATGAGCTACAAAGTCACTTTCAGATGGCTGCACTTGTTCTGGACTTAGTTAGAGGTGTGCAGGAGAGGTCCAGCTTCGAAGCAAGGGCAGCTACTGCTGAGGCGAGGGCTGGGGCTAAGTAGCGGGAGTTAACGCAAGTATGCAGAACAGGGAGGTGAGGTGCTGCTATTTGAGAGATTTTAGGAAAGTCCAAAGAATGAGCCAAGACAGGCTGTTTATATGGAAAAGCCAATGGAAACAGCTTAGGTGGACCCACACTTTGGGTGAATTGTGGGTCTCAGAGAATCACCAGGGCAGGGAAAACTGATAGACAATTGATGGAGATTCAGATATGGCACCAACCTGCAGGCTTTGTGGGGGAGAGGGCTAATCAAAAAACAATGGCCTCTGCCAGCACATTTGCTGGGAAGAAGCTGCCCCTCCAGCACTTTTCCAGATGCAAGACAACTCAATTTGTCCCCATGTGTCCCTAGTGCTCCAGCACTAGAACTCAGAGAGAGTGAGTATAAGTAATACCATATGCTGGTACTTTCAGAAGAACTGCCTGGGACTCCAGGAGCCTCCATCTCCCTTAACCTCAATCCCCACTGATTTTTATAGCCAAAAGTTATGGGGATTTCTCTTTCTGGCACTGGAACCCTGGGCTGGAGTGTCTGGAATGGGGCTGAAACCCCTCACTCCTCATAGGGAACCTCTGCATCAGAGATATCCTTCTCGATTTTTACCCATCACACATGGGTGTGGGACCAGTCCCTTCCTTATTTCCTTCCTTCATATAAGTCTCAGTGTGGCTTCTTCTTTATATCCTTAGTTTAGGACTTCTTCCATTCAGCTAGATTTCAGGTGATTCTGAATGATGACTGTTCTGTATTTTTGTTCTTCATTTATTTACTTTTAAATTATTTATTTGAAGGGAGGGAGAAGGAGAGGGAGAGAAACATCTATCAGTTGCCTCTCGTACACATTACAACCTGGGACCAAACCCATAACCTAGGCATGTGCTCTGACCAGGAATAGAATTGGCAACCTTTTGCTTTGTGGTATGACACCCAACCAACTGAGCCACACCAGTCAGAACTACCTCATTTATTTTATAAAGTGAAGTAAACATTTCTCAAAGTTCTCTCCCATTCCTACCACCATCTAATTTATGAAAGTGACTGTGAATTTCTGGAATCATGTTTCTACCAGGAGGCAAGCAACCCCCTTCTGATTAATTCTTATGAAAACATAAGTTTTGAGTGTTTAGGACTTCAATGGACTATATAAGTTTGAAATAGGGAAGGTAGAGCTAACTGCCTGCCAAGTGTGATTTTTTTATTTAAGCGTTACTTTTACGAGAAAGAGGTAAAGCCCTCTATAGCTGAGCTCAAGAAAACATCAGACTATAAAATGCAGTTAGGAAATGTGTTCCAGATATGGAGAAAAAGGAGATTGCTAGTCCTGCAGTAAATGAGTAGTGTGTAATGTTTGCGATGAGAAAGGCCATATATATGAAAAAATATGAGTGCATGTCAGCTGAGAATGAACACAGCCCCATGCAGCCAATGGCATTAGCCCAGATGAAAGGAGATGAAACAGTAGTGATGGTCATATTGGCCCAGTGAATGTAGTTGTAGGGGAGAGTGAGACTTTGAAAGTACTCACCAAGAAGACATGGGAAGGCAACGAAGAAGGTGGATTTCAGGTTGTAGATGAAGTAGAGCTCTAAACGACAACAAGAAGAAGCTGAGGCGAAGGATATGCAGAGCAAGGGAAGTGAGGGTAGAGTAGTGGAGAAGCTGTTTCCTGCTGGAAGGAGACTGGTCGGGCCTGTTTTAGTAAGAATAGACCTGTGTGAGAGCCAGTGCAGAAAGCAGGGAGGAGAGGCAGAGAGGGAAGTTGAGGACAGAATAGAGGGGCATCTACTTCATTCCCCACCTCTAGAATAGAAGATTTCCATGGAGAAACACAATAAGGAAGAATAGAGGAAATAATTGGAATCTGATCTCAGATAAAATGCAAAAGGGGAAAATAAAGGAGAAGTTCAAAGAAAGTCTCCAAAGAGCATTTCAATAGTTGGAAAATGTATCACCGAGAGTAAGAATATGTACTGCTGCTGACAGAGAAATAAGGAACTGTAAAGGAAGGAGGAAAGGACAAGGAGCTGGGAAGGGAAAAGCATTTGTTATACTGCATTTGTGAGAAACCAGAATGGAATTTTGGTTTTGAAAGATTTGCGGATGATTAGTTTGCTCTGTTTGGGGAGGAATTCTAAGTAGCTCATCATCTAGTTCAACTCTGGCAGCGGTTCTCGCCCAAAGACTACGAATGTAAGGTATTCTTACATATCCAAATTCATGCCCCATAGCATGTGCTTGGTTCTGAATTAGTTAATGTGAAGGACAGGGTGAGTTCAGTACATCTAGAATAGTTTATACACACACACACGTATAAGTATGCATGCATGTATCACCACACAAATTTAAAGGATTCATGAGCAATTATGAGTGTCTATTAGATACTACATTTATTAAAATAATTAAACAGGAAATGATAAAGAAATGAATAATGAAGTTATGTGTCTGAATCATTATCAACTTAGCTTGGATACTCATTTAGTGACATGTAGAGGTAGAAATTAAAGTCATACAATTAATAATGATGATTTGTCATTAATGGGAGTAAGAAACTGCAGTTCAGCTTTATGACTACATCATCACTGCTGAAACCTCTTTTTACACATTTCAGTTGATTTTCTTCTATGGGCTACTTGCCTTTTTCACAGTTAGAATGTGAGTTTACCTTAGTCTTTCCAGTACCACCCCAGTACATTAGTTTCTTTTGATCTTTCACTTATTTATCGCATTAGAGATGAGAAAGCATGAGCCAGTTTTGGGAATAAAGTCCTGCTGGGGTATAACAGGACAGGGTAGGAGTAGCTACTGCTGTCCTAACTGTCATCTCATGTAAATATCACAGAAGTTGCCTCTTTCTTAATTCAATCCCCATAGCAACCACACAGAAACACTCTTTCTGTTTTGTTTTTCTTTGCTTTTTCTATTAGGGTTACTTGACATTATCAGTTAGTGTAGGAAAACAACTTAAACTTAATATTAGAAACAATACGACATATAGAGGAGACATTCTCCTTAATCATTTGGGTGTTGGATGGTCAAGATTTCAATATTTGTTGATTAAGTAATTAACATTGTTTTAATAGAGATTTTTCCAGACCAAACTAATTCGTCTTCTTGCTTCTATACTTCCCCCATAGCACTGTGCATACTACAAATGACAAAACTGAAGTGCTGTTATGTGTCTCTTTAACTTAAAGAATTGTCATCTGAGATTCAACAGTAACTCATCTCATTAATGAAATCCAAATAAGCCTCCTAGAAAGTGACCTTATTTCAGAAATAATATTGGAGAAGCATTATCTGGAATATCTAATTTGTGGTAAATATATGATGTAATGTGAAGATAATAAGTACTGCCTAATTCTCAGTAACTAGAGACCTGTAAACATTACAAACATTTGTAAGAATATTCTACAGTATTAAACATATGGTATTTGAATAAATATTCATTTACCTATTTTTTCATTCATTTAGCAAGTATTTCTTGAACACCTACTTTGTGTTAGGTGTATTGGATTAAGTAGACTTCATGGGACAGTATTTCTTTCCTTTAGAAATATAAAGGTGATTCATAACTATAATTTAATCCTATACCTTTTTAAGAAGTATTACTATATGAACATATACATGAAACAGCAGAGGGGAAAATATCTCCCAGTACTAACTTTATATTAAAACATTATGGTAACTATAATGTTGGCTGTCAAGCTTTGACTGAAATAGGTTTACTCTTACCTTCTTAGATCACTTGTTTTGTGGTTTAAAACTGTCTGATAGTAACCAGAGAGGAGGGAGAGAGGAATAATAGGGGGTAATGGAGGGAGACCATCAAGGAACATGTATAAAGGACACATGGACAAAGTAAAGGGGGTGAGTTCAAGGGTGGGAGGTGGGGATAGGTCAGGGGTGGTGTGTGGGGGAGTGAAAATGGACACAATTGTACTTGAATAACAATAAAAAGGAAAGAAAGGAAATAATAAATGTGTATGTAATTGAAAACATTCTCTGGGATGTTTAAAAGTATATCTATTTTAAAATTTTATATGACTTTCAAATCCCTAAGAGAGAAATATTTCACAATGTATATTTTCAAGGCTTTCTCCTTAGAGTCTATACCACTCCAAGTTCCAGACAATTTCTTCTTAATCATATAAATATTTTATGTAAGTATAATACTCCATCGTATTAAGATAAATCAAGCTTGCCTCAGAAATTTAACTTTGGGCAGATTGTTCTCCAGACAATTTATCTGATATATTTTTCTAATTCTGAGGGAATATACTTTTCTTAGAGTTGAGAATTTCATTGACTTTCTGAGAATAAAAATGCAAACAGCTCATTATTGCTGCCTATGGGGAGAGACAGAATGGGGATAGATGAAATCCAAGGCTAATTCCTGAAAGTCATTTCAATGGTTATTTTTAATTTTCTTTCTCTCTTGATCTCTATTTCTTTCCCTCACCCAAGGACACTTTCATTTTGCTTTTTGAGAGAGAGAGAGAAGGGAAGGTAGAGAGTGAAACATCAATGGAAGAGAAGCATTGATTGGTTGCCTCAGTAGGCCCCTAGACCTCACCAACAGTAGCGGTCATCCAGAGGAGGGTTGTACTTACCTGATCTGTGATGAGCCCACAGTCTAAGTATGTGCCCTCTTGGAAATTGAATCACAACCTATGGTTATGGGAGGATGCTCCAACCACTGGCCCGCACTGGGTGGGCAACTCCTTTCTTATAAGGCTTCTGTTATAAGGCTCACGATAAGCAGGTGGGAATGGCACTATGTCTGTGTTCACCCCCCTCCCTGCTTCTGGGCACTGAAGGGACTGGAGGGGCTTCTGGGAAAAAGGAACAAGAGATAGGCATTGAAAGAGAAGAAAAGGAAAGCCTTGGGATATATTATAAATGTAAATTGAATCATTCCTCTTCTCCTGTGATTCCATCACACTTTGCTCTAGATCAATCTTATCCCTTCCTATGCTCCAGTATAGTTAGGTGGGTGTTTGCTTAGAACCTTATCTTTGATTCATTAAACAAATGTTTAATGTTTCCTGTGTGAAGAACACTGGGAGCACCTAGAAATTACAGAGGTTACATCTTACATGAGCATGGTTTCATTTTGATACCTTTAAGATACCCTTATAAAGGAAAGAAGCTTTAACAGGTTCAATGTGCAGGGTAAATCTACCAGCTAACGCAGCAAGGAGTGTAGAGTTCTAAGATCTCAAGTATACACTTCTCTTCATTTTAATGTGAATTGCTTTTGGCTATAAATAGGTTTGGTTTTCTGGTTCTTATTTCTGTTTCATTTTCATCCTGTATTTTAAGGTGTCCAGGATTTGTTTTAATCATATATGATAAAATACAGACATGGAAATGACAATCACAGAGGAAGAAGTTTTTTATACTCACCAATCTCTGGAAACAGGAGGCACACCATGCCAAGCAGGTGGAAAAAACCAGGGTCAGTCAGGAGGCAGGGGGTAAGGGGAAAAGCACTGTGGTTTCCATGGGAAGGAATGGGCCAAGCAGGGCAAGCAGATTTAGGATTGGTATAGGGGCTATGGGTCTGGGCATAGGAGCTATGCAGAGTTGTCTGGCCCTGAGTTATGAGAGCACGGGGATCATGGCCCTGAGTGAGGAGCCCTGAAGGGAGGAGGCTGGAGACTTGGGCTCTAGAGTGCTGGTTTTTGTGAGAAAGGCACACTCCCAGGGAAGCTGTATGCTCTCATGGGAGGAGCAGGGCTGGAACAGCAAAGCATCGGAAAATTTAAAAAGCATGCTTAATGCACCCTTTTAGATTTATGATATCTGTTTCTAAATTTTCCCATTACTATTAACACTCAATTCTAATTAAGTCCTAGTTTTGGATCTGTAAACCATTTTTATGCCCAGCTCAGTTCAGTACTTCTTACAATTATACTTTATGCCAACATTTGGTTAATAATGGTTTATGTGGATCCAATCGCACCCACTAACGCAGCTTTTGACTACACACACACACACACACACACACAGGGTTCTCATTGAAGTATTAATAGTGAAGACAAAATTGGAGAATACCCATATTTTGCCATGCATAATGTACAACCATGTTTTTGGCCCAAACTTTCAGGGAAAAATCTTTTATTTTAATTTTTTAATTCCATTATTTATTTACTTATATTTAGATACTCATTTTTTTTTGTATTGTAAAGGACTTTAGCATTTATTTATGAACATATTATGGTACAAGAAATTTTATGTAACAAATAATTTCAAAACATAAGAACAGACAGAAGGTATTTTAGGTACTACCCATGTATAATGAACATTCTTATTTTTCCTTCAAAAATTTGGGAACAAATGTGCACTCAAAACACAATAACTTAAATATCATTTGAGACAAGATTGGTTAAATAAACTATGATACATCCATGTGATGAATTTCAGTACAAAATTATTAAATTGTTTTTAATATTCAAATAATTTAAAAATACTCAATATTGAATGACTATAAAAACAAAAAGCAAAATGCATACACAGTAACACTTAATTTTAATGTAAATACATAGATAGATGATAAGTAGGTGCTTGAACACATGTATTTATTTATATATTAGAAAATTATGAGAAATGTACACCTAAATCATATCAATCAATTTTTCTTTACACTCCTCTGTATTTAAGATTTATTACTTTTATTATCAAAAAAGTACATTTTATTTGACAAGTAAAGTATGTGCTGTCTAATAGAAGTAGAACTAAGTCATTCAACCCACAGACATCTTTGAGCACCCACTCTACATGGGCTCGGTGGTAAATAGTGCAGAGCCGATGTAAACAAGTTCCTGCCTTCTTGGAGGATAGAGTGGTGAATACTAATCAATAAACAGGGGTTATAGTATCTTAGTACCTTACACATATTTGATCTACAATGAAAACTTATTATATAATCAGAGGAGAAATAATTATAGGTTAACTGTACAGATAAGGAGATAATTAAAACTTTGACAGTCCTATTTTAAACTTCAATGTACTACTTTTACCAGTATTTCAAAAATCTTGTAAGGAAACAAATCATTTTCACTCAAGTAAATCCATGACTAACATCTAAGCATCTCAATAGTTTTGAGTCTCTGCTGTCCCCAATATCTGACTTAGGGCAGAGTCTCTGCAGACTTTCCCAGTCTCTCAGGTGGTGTGCTAGAACATGGTCCTTGATTTCAAATCTAGGGCACTCTGGATAAACACAGGGGATGGAGGAGGAGAAAGGAACCAGGAGTGGACTAATACATTTTCTATGAGAAGAGTGAGCGCTGGGTAGAGAGCCCTTAGAATCTAAACATGCTTGATTTTATGAGACTCAAAAACTGCTGGTGTGTCAAGAGTCACTTCATTTCCCAGGTACGAAAGGAAATTGGCATGCCCCTGATTCATGATATGTATCTAGCAACAACACTAAATGCTTTAAAGCAATGTTTTAATTCTTTTTAAAAATTTTGGATAAACCCAGCTCTTTATGGTCAATTAATAATTGACAAAAAGGGCAAGGGAGCAGCAGCATAAAATGGAGAAAAACTAGCCTCTTCAACAAATCATGTTGGGAGATCTGGACAGCTACATGCAAAAAAATGAAACTCGATCACCAACTTATACCATACACAAAAATAAATTCAAGGTGGTTAAAGGACTTAAATATAATTTGTGACACCGTAAAAGTCCTAGAGGAAAACATTGGCAGGAAAATCTCAGACATTCCACACAGCTACATCTTCACTAATACCCACCCCCAAGCAAGGGACATAAAAAATAAACAAATGGGATCTCATCAAAATAAAAAGCTTCTGAATGGCTAAAGAAAACAGCATTAAAATGAAAAGAGAACCAACTATATGGGAAAACATATTTGACAGTGATACCTCAGACAAAGGTTTGATTTCCAAAATATATAACGAACTCACATGATTCCACTCCAGGAAGACAAAAACACAATGGGCAAAGGACTTGAACAGACACTTCTCCAAGGAGGACATATTAAGGGCCCAGAGACATATGAAAAGATACTCAGCATCACTAGCCATCAGAGAGATTCAGATTAAAATCACAATGAGATACCACTTCACACCAGTCAGAATGGCCATCATTAACAAATAAACAAACAAATATTGGCAAGGTTGTGGAGAAAAGGGAACCCTAGTGCGCTGTTGGTGGGAATGCAGACTGGAGTAGCCATTGTAGAAAACAGTATGAAATTTTCTCACAAAACTAAAAATGGAACTGTCTTTTGACCCAGCAATTCCACTGCTGGGATTATACCCTAAGAACCCTGAAATGTCAATCCAAAAGAACCTGTGCACCCCAATGTTCATAGCTGCACAATTTATAATAGACAAGTACTGGAAGCAACCTAAGTGCCCATCAGCAAATGAGTGGATCAAAAAACTCTGGTAGATTTGCACAATGAAATTCTATGCAGCACAGAGAAACAAGGAGCTCCTACTCTTTGCAGCATGGATGGACCTGGAAAGCATTATGCTAAGTGAAATAAGCCAAGCAGTGAGTGGCAAATACCATATGATCTCACCTTTAACTGGAACCTAATCAACAAAAGAAAAAAGCAAGCAAAATATAACCAGGGACATTGAAATTAAGAACAATCTGACAGTAACCAGAGGGGAGGTGGCAGGGGATAATGGGGGAAAGGGTTTTCATGAACAAGTATAAAGGACACACAGACAAAACCAAGGATGAGTGGGTGGAAGGAAGGGAGGGAGGTGAGTTTGTCTGGGGTCAAGGGGAGTGGTGAGGGGTATATGCAGACAACTGTAATTGAACAACAATAAAATAATTTTAAACAATATGAATTTATTTACATGCTGGAAACTTGAAATGTCAAATGGCAGGGGTATGACATTGTCTCTCTGTCACTCCAGTGCCTAGCACAGGAATTGGCAGTGAGTAAATATGAATATATTTATTAAATAAATTCATATTGGTCCATAAAAACTCCTTTTGTTATTGATAGTAGACACATAGGATATCTGCAATTAGGTGTTGTCCCTCCTTTTTCTACCTTTTCCTTTTTAAAAATGAAATTGTGAAATTTGGCCTGTGACTACTATGGACTTGCAAGTAAGAATTTCACCCTTGGGACTTCCAGCCAAGATGGAGGCATCTCCTCTCACAACCAAGATTAAGGACAACAAAAATACAGAATCCCGCCCCCCCAAAAACAAAACAAAACAAAACAAAAACAAAAACAAAAACAAAAACCCAACAGAACAGATGGAGGATTGAATTGTATGGAGGTCTGACAACGATTCACCCAGACTGGTAAGAGGGTTGGAGTTGGTGGTCAGTAGAGAAGGGTTGCAGCGGTAGCTGGCGGTCTTGGGTGTACAGGCAGCAGTTACCAAGCACAGGGAGGCAGTGAGCAGACCAAGTGAGGCACACAAGGCAGCTGACCATGGTCACACTTTTGCACACAGAAAAGCCAGGAGAAAATGGGTAATGAGACGGACTGGACAGCACAGGACCCCAGTGCCGGGAAATAGAGCCTAAAGGGCACCAGTTGAGAATACTTGTGGGTGTTGGGGTGCTGGGAGGGAGTCCCAGCCTCACGGGAGAGTTTGTTGGAAAGACCCATGGTGTCCTGGATCATGCACAAGCCTGCCCACATGGAGATCAGCACCAGAAGGGCCCAGCGTGCTTGGGGAAAGTGGCAGAAGGGACTGCAATTTGAGAGAGAGCGCAGCAGGTGCTATTGTTCCCTCTCGGACCCTGCCCCCACATCCAGCATCACAGCCCACTGACTGGGTTGCCCCACTCTGGTGAACACCTAAGACTGTGCCCCTCACTACGTAACAGCTATAACCAGACAAAACAAAACAAAACAAAACAAAATCAAAGATGGCTCAAATGGGAGAACAGATCAGGGCCCCAGAGCTAATTCATCTAAGTGACCAAGAGGTAGCCAACCTATCAAATGCACAGTTCAAAGCTCTGGTGATTAGGAAGCTCACAGAATTGGTTGATTTTAGTCGCAAATTAGATGAACAAATGGAGGCTACAACAAATGAAATGAAGAAAAACGCACAGGGAACCAATAGCAATGGGAGGAAAACTGGGACTCAAATCCATGGAGTGGACCAGAAGGAAGAAACAAACAACCAAACAGAAAAGAAGGAAGAAACAAGAATTCAAAAAAAAAAAAATGAGGAGAGGGTTAGGAACATCCAGGACATCTTTAAACATCCCAACATCTGAATTATAGGGGTACCAGAAGGGAAAGAGGAAAAGCAACAAGTGGAAACCTTATCTGAACAAATAATAAAGGAGAACTTCCCCAATCTGGTAAAGGAAATAGATTTCCAGGAAGTCCAGGAAGCTCAGAGAGTCCCAAAGAAGGTGGGCCCAAGGAGGAACACACCAAGGCACATCATACCTACATTAGCCAAGATTAAAATGAAGGAGAGAATTCCAGAAGCAGCAAGGGATAAGGGGACAGTCACCTACAAAGGAATTCCCATCAGACTGTCGGCTGATTTCTCAAAAGAGACCTTACAGGCAAGAAGGGGCTGGAAAGAAGTATTCCAAATCATGAAAGGCAAGGAACTACATCCAAGATTGCTCTATCCAGTGAAGCTGTTATTTAGAATGGAAGGGCAGATAAAGTGCTTTTCAGATAAGGTCAAGGTAAAGGAGTTCATCATCACCAAGCCCTTATTATATGAAATGTTTAAGGGACTTATCTAAGAAAAAGAAGATAAAAAATATGGCAGTAAAAAGACAGCAAACTCACAGATATTAACAACCATACCTAAAACAAAAGCAAACTGGGTGAACAACTAGAACAGGATCAGAACCACAGAAATGGAGATCACAAGGAGGGTTAGCAACAGGGGAGTGGGAGGAGGAGAGAGGGGGAAAAGGTACAGAGAATAAGTAGCATAGACAGTGGGGGGGAAATGCACAGGGGGAGGGCAAGAATAGTGTGGGAGGAGTAGAAGCTAAGAAAACTATGACACATGGACATGAACTGGTAGGTGGAATGTGGGTGGGAGGGGGTGTGCGTGTGGAGGAGAGTGATGGGGGAGAAATGGGACAACTGTAATAGCATAATCAATAAAATATAATTTAAAAAATTTTCACCCTTGGGCATGTAAAAGCATTCTCACATGAGTGACAGCCTGGGAATGCAGTTTGAAGAGTAAATGTTTGGAAAACGCTGGCTTGCTTGACAAGATGGATCTGCAGAGAAATACCTGTTAACCTGAGTCTTGAAATTACACAGACAGGGGTTCAAATATCAAGTTCATGGTTCACTGGGCAACTTGCTTTACCTAAGTTTAGTTTCTTTTTCTGCAAAGTGAGTAAACTTTTAACTTTCAGTAATGTTGCAAAGCTTGTTTGAATTAGTTCATATAAAGCAGTTAGCATAGTCTTAAGACCTTCACACTTTCTTTAGTAGTTGACTTTTTTTGGAGACCTCCCCATAATTAAAACAATGAAACTAGCTAATTAAAGGTTTTTCTCATATCATAATGAACATAAAAATCTAAGGCTGCTTTGAAATAGTTTTAGTATTTTACTTTTCTTGGTTTGTCACATTTACTAATTAATTACTTTTTCATCCTGGCCTTATAGCAAGCCAAACCAAAATTATGCCTCTGCAAAATATGTCATGGAGTTTGAAATGGCTCAGAATGGTTTAAATGGACAGCAGCTCATGAGAATGCCATGAAGAGTGTTTCTCTACCGTACTTTGCAGACAAATTACTTGGGTTGACTCCCAGCTTGACCACTAGCTATGTGACCCAGGGCTACTTGTTCAGCCATTCTCTGATTCTCGGTCTCATCTGTGAACAGGGTATGATAGCGCACTGTGGGTGGGGCTACAGCCTGGCACAGCCACTGTAGAAAACAGAATGGAGTTTCCTCAGAAAATAAAAGGGCTGAACTGCTTTTTGATCCAGTGATCCTATTTCTGGGAATATACCTTACAAATCCCAAAACGCTAATCCAAAAGAATATATGTATTCCTACATTCATAGCAGCATTATTTATAATAGCCAAGGTCTGGAAACAGCCTAAGTGTCCATCAGTAAATGGTTGGGCAAAAAAGCTGTGGTACATTTACACCATGGAATACTATGCAGCAGACAGAAAGAAGGAGCTCCTACCCTTTGAGACAGCATGGATGGATCTGCTAAGTGAAATAAGTCAGTCAGAGAAAGACAAATACTATATTATCTCACTCATATGTGGAATATAATGAACAAAACAGACTAATGAACAAAATAAAACCAGAGGCACAGGTACATGGAACAGACTGACAGATCTTGGAAGGTAGGGTGGTGGATTAATTAAAATACAAATTAATTTTTGTATATTGATATACATTTCTGTGACTGGAAGAGATTAGCCAAAAAACATATATGTGTAGCCCATGGACACAGACAACAATGTGGTAAAGGCCGGCGGGGAGAATGGGGCTGTGAGGAGGGGAGCAAATGCAGGGGGATATCTGTAATAGTGTCAACAATAAAAAAAAGAAAAAGAAGGACAAATAAAACAAAAAAGTTATGGTAATCACAGTCTTCATTGACCCTTTGAGAGGATAAAAGTATTTAATATACTTGAAGTCCTTTAATAGTGAGTGGATTATAATAAAAATTCTATAAACACTCATTTTTATCATTTGGGAATACTAAGGGCTCACTATGTATTTTTTCATGTTCTAATGGGAGTGAAGACTAGCTTTCTCAGTCATTTTCCTTGCACCCCACCTGTCACACACTCACAGAGGCAGCACACTCCCTCTGTGAGCACAGTGGCATGAGCACCGATAGGTCACCGCCTGCTCCTCATACTTCTCTTGAGTGTCAAGTTAGAGATTTAATTCAGAAATGCAAATAGTTTTCAACTTATGCTAATGCCAGACCATTGCATTGGACCGTCTGGACTGCAGTTTTATAAGCCTTCCAAAGACATGCCTTCATTCATTAAGAAAGAAGTCCTGGGATGGATTGAAAATACCTGTCATGAGTACAAGAAAAGGAAATAAGGGCTATATTTTCCATCCCTGAACTTGGGCATGGCTCTTTGTATGTGGTTAAGGATGAGAGGAGAGACTTTTAATATTTTAAAGTTTGAGAAAGATTCTGAACTATTAAAGTGCTTTTGCTACAGTTTTTAAGCCAATTGAGTCTTTCATGGTGGCTCCAAAGGCAGGCATACAGAGGCAGGAACAAGGAGCAGTCCACATAAGTGCATGTGGCTACAGAGTTCCTTGCCTAAAAATAATAAAACAAAATTATTTAAAAGTTGGTCTAGTTTTTATTGTCACCTTGCTCTGGTAGTTTTAAATAATGTCAGTGAAAAACACTTTCTCCCTGAAAATAATATTCTATTGACCTAAATGCCAAACAAATACAATAATTACTGCAAAGTTTTTAATAATATATACCTAAGTCCCAGATTAACACACTCTTAATATATAATTTTTATAAACATTTTACTCTACTCAAAGTCAATTTGGAAAACCTCTAGTTTTAAAATTGGCCACCAATATCTGTGAACCGAGGTACATACATTCATTTTCATAGTAAGCGGTAAAAATAAATAAACAGTTTGGAATCATGCAGGCTTGTCTCAGGTGCAGTCTTGTCTCCCACCACTGTTGTGCTCCATATTTCTGTATGGACAAAGCAGCCAGAAATAAGCAAGAAGAACACTAGTTGTAAAGAAGAAGGAATGGAGCATGAGTGGCTTTGATTCTGTCATTTTAAGTGTAAATCATTCTGTACATTTTGAGGAATTTATTTACTCTTTTGCAAACATTTTTTTACATTTCTTTTTCTTCTTACATGAAAAATGTTATTAAAATAAGTAATCTATTTTTATAATTATTATTACTATGACTATATAAACAAAACTTGATACACAATTATTTTCTGATTTTATTATTATTTTCATGATAAACACTGATAAAAGCCTTGATCATCTAGAGGACAGAAATACTAGAATTTTATCTACCTTAAATGTTGAAAACACTTGGCATATTACTGCTTCTGAATGTTCTTCTGCCTTTACCACCCCTCTGGATTACCACTTCATTTGGGAGACAGTCTTTGGTAACAGCTGACTACAGCATTTTCCCTATCTATGTTATTATGCCTTTAAGCAAGTCAGTTTTCTTTTATAAAAATGGCCCCAAATTCTATAGAAATGAGCCCTATTTGCTTTGACAGTCTCATCATCAATATTTCATATTAAACTGTAAGAGTAATTCCCACATTAATTTGTACAGAAGTGTAGATACATTTTTGCTAATATGTATGTTTGTTACTAACCACAATAATCATCATCAGAAACTACAGTGTTCTAAGACAATGTAATTTATTGTTCCTTACATCAAGTTTACATTTAAAATAGATATAATAGAGGCATATAGATGGTAAGGAGAATAGTGCCAAATTTTGAAACCCATATAGGGAAAATGACTTTAAAAAATGCATGCACACAGGTACAAAAATGTATAGTATAACTATGAAGTCATGGGACCGATTATTAAGTGTCATAAAGCATTGGGGGGACTACATACATATCACCACGATGCTGCTTTTGCTCGTATAATTTTTTGAACTTATCTTTGAAATAGGAAGAAACTGTGTGGTGTTAACTTTTGTATATTGATATATGTTTCTGTGACTTGTTATCATGTGGCTCCATTCTTCTCAGGGTTTATTTGTTTGTTTGTTTATCCATTTATTTTTATCCTCACCCAAGGACATTTTTTCATTGCATTTAGAGAAAGGAAGTGTGGGAGGAATGGAGGAAAAGAGGGAGGGAGAGAGGAAGAGAGAGAGAGAAACAGACAGACAGACATCGATTGGTTGTCTCCCATATACTCCCCAAACAGGACCAAACTCACAGCCTAGGCACATTGAAATTGACATGACCAAAAGTTGAACCCACAACCCTTGGGTGTACTGGATGATGCTCTGATCAACTGAGTCACACTGGCCAGGGCAGGGTATAAGTTTCTTAAGGGCAAAGTCTAAGGTCAGTAAGTCGATGGTACATTTTAAACCAATGAATGTTGAAAATTCATGACATAGAACAAAATATGCAACTAGATCCATAGTTTCCCAACTTCAAATTTTGTGACAGAATGATTATCTTGACAGAAATTAATTTGAACTGCAAATGGGTCCAATACCTTATGCCTGATACAGGTCCTTCCATTCTTTCTGACTCACTAGCAGTGAAAGTAGGATGCTCTGATTCCCCAGCACAGAAGCTCCCTCTTGTACCCATACTGGTGAGGAAGGATTGTTTTGGGACCTGAATAGTGAAGCTGGAATGTACAGAAGCTGCATTGGTTACTTCCAGTGTTGCTCAGTTTCACCAAAATTTTGATATTTATTGTAATAAGTGTCTGCTCCATGTCAGACGTTGTGCAAGGGTCTGGAGGCTATTAAGACCCATAAATGTTTGTAAAGTGTGTAATCTTCAAGAGAAACTCCCACTTTGCGATAGGATTAGAGCATATGATATTACAGTCTTACTAGATACACCAGCCATGCTGGTGAAGGAGGAAGTAAAGTGGAGTGAGGACCTGAATATAAAACACATCCACATTCATGAGACTGGATGTGTATCATGCCAGGTCGGTAGCAAGTACTCAGTCAGGTGCTTTCCTGTGCTTGCTAACCAGACCTCCCTGAGGATCTTTGTGGACATCTGGCTTTGAAAAAGAAGAGGCAGACACTGCATTATACCTAAAATCATGAAGAATGAAATTGTGAATACTTCCTCCTCATAAAGAATGATATAGCGAATACATGTTGTGTATGGATGGGCTGCATTGCAATCACTTGGGCTTCTTTATAAACACACAGATCTTGGAGGTCTCATTCCAAACGCCTGGGAATGTAAGCCAGGAAGGCGAGATGTACTTTACTGAGGTCCCCATGTAAGCTTTGTGAAAATTAATTTTTCTTTAAAATACATTTTTATGTGCATACATACAATTCTACACAAATACATGAATAAAATCACGTCATATGCTGCCTTTAGTATTTATCTGCAACCTTTTATTTGTTGTGCTTCCCTCCCTTCCCCACCTTTATGTAGATAATTTATATTAACCACCTTGGATGAATTCTTCCATATTTTTGTCATATACATACATAATATACATACACGTGTGTGTGTGTGTGTGTGTGTGTGTATGGTCTGGCAGAAGTAATGCCTGCTTGAGTGTGGTTGGTAGGTAATAATATGGGTACAATAATTTATAGTTTTAATTTGAACATTTCACCTAAAATCTCATATCATGTGCTTGAGTGTGATATTATGTTAGAGAAGTACATGCTTATACTTTGTAATAAAAGATTTTTGTAAAAAAAGGCATTATTTATGCCAGACTCTCTTTCTCATATATATACTCTCACACACACACACACACACACACACACATAGATATCTGAACACTAGCTTTAATAACATATATGTCTACATATTATATACATTTTTCTGCATCTTTCTTTCTTTAGCTAACCAATATTTTATTGAAATCTCCAAGTTAATTGATTTAATTGTAAAGGTACTAGAACCGATTTGAATGTGTGTGTAGGGGGTTCCCACACCACTAAGCAATTTTTGGACAATAACTTAGAGTCTTACAATTCAACTCAGTCCTGACAATCTCTACCTGAATATAGCATCAAATTCCAGGTTTAGCACTCAGCCCAATAAGGTTGCCCTCCATTTCCGATGCCAATTGTAAGTCCAAGCTGTTGCCCATGCTTCTAACTGACTGATGTAAATCAGAGGTTCCCACAACCCCCTTCCTGAGTTCAATTAATTTTATAGCGTGGTTCCTAGGACTCAGGAAACCAGTTTATCCAATAGATTGTGGTTTATTACAATGGACATTAAAAGATATGAAGCAACAGCCAGATGAAAAGACATGTAGGGTGAGATCCCAAACAACGGGGTTTCTATCTTTGTGGCGCTCTAGTTCACCAATCTGGAAGTTTGCCAAACCCTACTCAGCTACTATTTTTCAAGGTATAGAAAGGGCACAGACTTCCACAGCTTCTCCTGAATGTCCACTTGTTCTACAAACTTTCCTTTTGGGGTTTCATGGAGGCTTCCTTAAATAGGCCCTATTGATTAAATCATTGGCCATTGGTTATGGATTCAACCTGGAGGAGGTTAAATGTTACGGAGGTGGAGCTGGCCATTCTAACCCTGTAATCATAAGGTTGGTTCTACTAGCAACCAGGCCCCTCCAGAGGTGCTTTATTAGCATAACAAGAGAGACCTTGATTGCTCTGCTCACAGGAAATTCCAAGCTTTTAGAAGCTCTAACATATAAATGGAGATGAAGACCAAATATGTATTTCTTAATATAAGTCACAAAATCTCACTGCAATTTATTTTGTAGTAGCTACAGAATATTTCAATAATTTATTCAACTGTTTCTCTATAATCAATATTTGCTTTGGGGGCCTGCTCTATGCAATACTGCAATTAATATTAATATCTTAAACATCAATGATTCTATGTGGTAAATGCCTTGAAGCTGAAGAGCTGGGTTAAAGCATATTAATACGTTTAATGTTAATAATATCACCAGATTTCTTTTCTAAAATAACTGTTACCATGAGCATTTCAATCAAACATGTATAAATGTGTATTTCAGTAATATCGCTAAGAGCAATAGATCTTGTTATTGTAAACATTTATAATTCTGATACCA
The DNA here is from genome assembly GCA_004027475.1 of Anoura caudifer. Classification (NCBI taxonomy): domain Eukaryota; kingdom Metazoa; phylum Chordata; class Mammalia; order Chiroptera; family Phyllostomidae; genus Anoura; species Anoura caudifer. The sequence continues at coordinate 182,945 of PVKU01000830.1, read as the reverse complement.
AAAATGTGAAATAATTGTTTTATTTTCTGGATTGCTGATTATTATTGAGTTTAAACAAATTTTCATGTTTGGCGACTATTTGGACTTGCTTTTCTGAAAATTGTCTAGTCAGATCCTTTGACTAATTTGTGAGCATTTATAATCATTCTAGTTTGGCATTATAAAAATTTTACAATGGTTGTTGGCAGTGGTGGCATATGTGTTTTCTAATGTAAACTTTTAGAAACAATGTGTTGGTGAAAGCCCATGTATCTTTTAGGGCTCTTGACACACACAAAGTGAGCTTCAAGCCAGTGCTGTCAGCTCCCACACACATTTGCAGCACATAGAAGGCCCATGTCCATTCAGAGTCAACAGCACTGAACAGAACTTCTGCTAGTTTGGTAGTTTAAAAATGGGATTTTCTTTACTTTCTCATTTCTTACTTTTAATTTTCTAGTGATGTTTAACTTTATTGTTATGTTTATAAACTATTAATATTCTATGTATGTATTCCATACATCATAAACATTCACCAGTCCCTATACCAAATATAGTATCTATCTATGTATTAGAAAGACATAATAAGTTGCTACTCTAACAAATTACCAACATATATTGTAAAGTGTAGTCACTTTATTCCTTCTCTGACAGTGTAAACACTATAGAGTTCTTTTGCTCGTTTGTTTGAAACTAAACTAGAATAATTGATCTCCAGACTTCCAGGGCAATATAATTGCAGAACATTTATGTTCTTTAGCCTTTTAGCTCTTCCCTTTTGCTTCAAATGAGCTACATTTGAATATCTATCTATCATCTATCTACCTGATACACACATATCTATACATATATTGAGAGAGGGCAAGTGAATCAGACAGGCTTCATTATGGAAGAATTTTTAAGATTTAAGAAGTAAAGTAATTAGATGGGTATCTTTCAAGTTGCCAGAGCTAAAAGGGAGGTTGAAACTTTGTGTATCAATCCCAAATTTTGTTTTGTTTACTAGTTCATCAGCAGTTTTTGAATTAGGAGTGTGCAGAAATGACTGACTCAGAATCTTGATTTGAGAAATACAACATGGTATTCAGTCCCACCAAGTAAGAAAGTACTTTAGACAGTGATTCCTATTGCTAGCCATGAGCTGCTCCTTTCCTGTGTATTTAGAAGTGTTTCCACTATTCAGGTACGTGTTTCTAGTGACGTTGCTGCAGAGATTGTTGGCTTTCTTGCTTATTAGGTATGGACAAGACGATCTCTCTGCAAAGTCTGGAGTGAGAGGTATCAATTCCACACTGTGATGTTGTAATTTTAATCCAGGAGAAACCAGGAAATGACTGGTGAGTCACAGATGGACAGCCTGATGAGGTGGGCAGAATTTCCTGGAATGTTGGTGCAGAGTCTCCTTGTCTGGCTGTGCACATGGGAGCAACGGCACAGCTCAGGTGTAGAACCAGCTGACAGAGCCTGACTTCCTTCCTTGCTCATTAACCCCCTCTGTGAGTGTCCAGACAGATGAGCATATGGCACACACTCCTACTTTTTTCAAATGCTATTGTTTCCAGAGACTTCTTTGACTCCCCAATATTCATGTTGAGATAGTTGCCTCACCTCAGTGTTCCCACATCTGCTGTGTCTGATAGTATCACACTATTTGTCTTGTCTTCTGGACAAGGTTATTGTTGTCTTGTCTTCTGGACTGGACTGCAAACTACTTCGATGTGGAATTTCTCTGCACCTATAATGCCTAGCAGAGTGCTTGCTGCACAGTGCTTGCTACACAGTAAGCACTATATTGAAATGTGCTTGAATAAAGAAATGGTAAATGGATATAAAAACAAGTGAATATACCTTTTCATTTTACCAAATCTTATATGAGTGTCTGGGTGGTGACCCAGCAAATTAAAGTCTCTTCAAATGTCATGCTGATTTTAGCAGGTCAGGCTCCCTGGGAAGCTGACTCTAAATGGAGATTAACATGCAGAAATTTCATTAGGAAATGTTCCTTAAATCAGCACTCGTTGGGGAAGTCAAGGAAGGAGAAGGTGGCCTGTGTTGCAGTCACAGACTCAGCATTCCCTTCAGGGGTTCTTCATCTGTGGTGCCTTTGCAAAGATGTCCCCAGCTGGCCCATACATTCTGGCCTCTACACCCACGGGGGAGCCTGGCACAAAATAAACTCCAAATATGTGCTTATTGAGCCATAAAATCCAAAAGAAAATATAATGAGTATCTCATTGATTTGGGAAATCCTCTAATATAAGGAATGTTGAAAGAATTACTAAGCAAGCCAGGACTATTGCCCTGCTCAGTTCTACCCTGTCATATTGTTACTGGAGAAACTTTGGTTCTTCTTGCCAAAACAGTAAAGAACCACAGATCAGCAAGCCTATTAGCATGCACACAAAGTTTATTAATGCTAGGTTCTAATGGGAGAACATAAGCAAGGATTGCAAGAGCAGGGTTGCCAGAGCTGGGTTGCCAACACTTGGGTGGCCAGGAGCCCCCTGACCAGAGGCCAAGTGGCCAGCACTACCCACACACCCCCCTGCAGTGTGGCAAAAAGAGCCAAGAGAGGAGAGAGAGTCCTTTGTTCTGAGGACTTATATAGTTGGTGGGATGGAGTTACATATTGACTGATTGCTAAAGGTGGTGCCAGCTTTCCCGGAGAAACATGATTACCCAAACATAGGTATGTATGGGGGTGTATTAGCCCCAATCCTTATCTTGCTCCATACTCTATTTGTTTATGTTGCGTGTGTGTAGGGCGGCAGGCAGTTAACCAAAGTTGTTTTAGGGGCTTTTCTTTGATCACTGTAGACCTACTCCTTCCCCCTTCTAGGCCTTGGGATGAATACACAATCTCAAGGTTTTCCTTTTCTCAGCTAATGGAGATGATACACACAGACTTTCAAGGACTTTCCCTTTCCTACTCTACCTGGTTGTTTGGAATGCCTGGTAACTTCATCCAGCAAGGCTCAGTGTCAGTAAGTACCTTTGCTTTTAGCCTCCTGTGTTAAGTTCTTTGTTAGATTGCAATGGTGAAGGCCTTACTTTTATTTCCTCTCTGGCCTCTCATCCCTAGTTGTTACCTAAATGCTAAAAGGTATTGCCTGGCAACCAGGACTCTAGCTGCTGGCCAGCAACAGCAGCACAGTCTCAGAGTTCTTCTTATGCTACCTCCTGCAACAATATGCCAGTCTTGAGTAGCATATCATTGCCACAGCCCTGGTAGCTATGTCTCACCTGAGGCTGGGATCCAAAGGTTATGAAGCCAGCTGACTGACATCCCTTGACATTCCCTCTGGAGCACTCCCAAAGCTCTGGTCCCTGTCTTACTTTTGAAAGGGAGCAGAGTCGTTGCCAAGCATCTGGCTTCTCCTACATGTCTTTTGTCATCCTGTCACCAGGCCCTGATCAGAAGAGCCACTCGGTAGGAAAATTTACTGTATCATAAATTCATAATCCATTTTTCTCCATATGCTCTGACTAACTTATGATGTTCATAATTAAAACTTTATGCAGACTTACAGCTACTGAGACAGATTGATTCAGTGCTGGATGTAGAGGATCATAAATCACTGCTGCTTATTGTATAATTGGGCCCTAATAATTATTCCATCAATGTTAAGCAGGGCTGGCACTGGGACAGAATGTGAGACATATACACTCTTTTTCCAGGTCTCTGCATCACTATGTAATGCTCTTCTAGCACCAGCCCTTGCCCTATTGTCATCACTTTATTTATTTATTTATTTATTTTTGCATCCCAGTCTTCTTTAGTATGAAATTCTTCTACACGGTTCCAGACTCCAATAAACTACATTTTCACCAAGAAACCACCTCGTCATATTCCGTCTCCCAATAACCAAGTTCCACTGCTTGTGGTAACAGTACCATTCACATGGAAGTTCACTTCCTATCACCTCCTGGTGTGCTCTAGATGGCTCCCAGGGGCCAGTCTGTCTCACAGCATCGTGTGCCATGACTCCTTTATTCACCATTAAAATGATCTTTTTTCTATTACTTCTAAATACATTAGAGACTGCTTGATGTCTTGGGGAATACACAGGGACTGGGGCTTGATACTAGGTAGCCCTGTCAATTATTAGCTGTGCAACTCTGGATGTTATTTAAAATTCCAGTCATAGTATTTTTGGCTACGTAATAAAAATTATGTAAATATGACAATTTTTGTCTTGGCTTTTCGGTCTATGAATGTGCATAGTAATTTAAATTTCTTGAATCTCAGTTTTTTCTTAGCTATAAAATGGAAAAAATATATATAACTTAAATTTTTTGTCTTCCTTGGCTTGGTAAGTCAGTTGCTTAGAGTGTCATCCCAATATACCAAGACAGCAGCTTTGATCTCCTGTCAGGGCACGTACAAGAATCAACCAACTAATGCAAAACAAGTGGAACAACAAATTGATGTTTCTCTCTTTCTCCTTTCCTCTCTCTCTTTCAAATCAATAAATAGTTAAAAAATTGTTTTGTCTTTCTAGTGGGGATTAGAATAAAATAATACATGTAAAGTTCTTGTCATTAAATATGGGTTCAATAAACAATGTATTAATGCATCTCCTTTTTTCCTCTTACTTGTTAACATTTTAGTGTGTGATAACATCTTTTTTTTTTTTTCTTAATTTATGAGTGACTGATACTGAAGATTTCATGGCCCTGGAAAGATCAAGAGGTAGAAAATATCTTAATACTTTTGTGACCTTTAATTGTCTCTCAGCTAACTTAAATAGAGGATAATGTTATACTGAAACTCCAAAGCAAAATATTTCGAGGAGAGTTTTCGAGGAGAATTCATCAAAGCACTAGCAAACTGATATCTTGTAACACTGTTGTTGGAGAATTTATATATAATTTGAATGGATTAGTTTTTAGTAAATGCTGATGAAGCTATAAACAGTACATTTGAAACTTCAAGGGAATAACCTCTGTTCAATAACCTGTAAAGCCTGACCTATATCAGCTGCTCCGCTAGATGATATGCAGACTCATTTGTTTGTTAGAAATGGAGAGGATGCTTTGTGTATGACTTAAGCACTGGGACCAAATATTCTTTAAAAATTCAGTTTTAAAGGCCAATCACTGATTAATATTCAGAACAAGTTAACATTGGAGTAAGTTCAATTAAATTTTTTAAAGAATTACTGAGTTTGTTAATAAATTAGTAGTTCATGGAATAAGCTCTAGATTGACATAAACTGAGTCCTGTAAGAAATCTATTATTGGGGGGGAGAGGGGTATAAGGGACTAAATGGTTATGGGGAAAAAATACAATATAGATTAAATCAAAATTGGTTTGTTTAGCTAAAAAAAGAAATCCATTATTTTTATTATTATTATTATTATATCTTTCATTGCTATTATCGTGTATAATAATGCATGTGGTTAGTAATGGTCTTTGTTCTGGCCTCTCACTCTTATTCCTATTTTTATATTTTTCCTAGGTTTTTGCTCATATATCACTTTTTCAGTGAGGTCTGCCCTACAGAAACCTATTTAAGATCTCAAGTCTTTGCCTTGCTTGACCTTAATACCTTAATATTTCAAATGATTTTGTTCTGTATAATTTTAATCCATGACCCTATTACCAACTGGAAAAATGATTTTCTTTCTTTCTTTCTTTCTTTCTTTCTTTCTTTCTTTCTTTCTTTCTTTCTTTCTTTCTTTCTCTCTCTCCTTCCTTCCTTCCTTCCTTCCTTCCTTCCTTCCTTCCTTCCTTCCTTCCTTCCTTCCTTCTCTCTCTCTTTCATTATTTGTCTCACCGAATTAGAATATAAATTCCTGTCCCAGGGATTTTTATCTGTCTTGTTATATGCAATTATTCAGCATATAGAGGAGTACCAGGACAATATAGTAGACACTCAATAAATAAGTTAATATTTTAATATCAAAATAATATATGACATACAATAACTTTAATATTAAAGATTTTTAACATAATCCTTATTGTAGAGGTAGCAATACTTTTTTCTAAATAGTTATTTGTGCAACCAATAAGATGTTTCATGCACTTAATGAAATTCATCATTTATAATAAATACCAATATCATTCCTTCATGCAAATCTATATTTGAAAAAAAGCATGGATTGATTCAAAATAGTATTTACTTACTTTTTATCCTCTTGTCAAAGAAAATGTGACAACTTCTTCCCAAGCTTGGGCAGAGGAGAGTGTAAATGAGTTAAGAAAGATCTAAGTGATAAATGTTGAAGAACTTTTGCACTGAATTGATGGAGAGTAGTTATTTGTTTTGAAAGATATAGCTGAATTCTAATGAGTATTAATAGTACCTTTTAGAGTCTAGGAGGAAAACCCTTCCCCTAACCCAGTGGAAGAAGAGAAAATGACACTGCTCAGGAAGGCAAACCTGGTTTTCTGCTACAAGGCAGAGATTTTCTAACATACGAGCAAAGCCTAAGTGTATCTCTCATGGTGGATAATTTTCAGGGGATTGTGTAAAAGAAGGCCTCTTCTTTCTTTTCCCTCACACACGGCTGCTTCAATGAGATTTATACAAAACATATACTGCCACACATTGCCTCAGGAGAAGACTGCCTATTTGATATGTGAGAAACATAATAAAACATCTAAGGTGGGTAGTTCAGGATAATTTTCTTCCAGTTCCAGAAATTGAAATGTTACATGAATCCAGGGTGAGAGAGATTGTGAATGTGAACGAACGCCAACAAGCAGGGAATGATAATGCCCATATCCATTTGAAGGCAAATGCTCTGTCTAGGTGCATCCTGATTTTTCCTTCTCCTCTTCTCCTACTGCTCCTCCTCTTTTTCCATTTTCTTCTCCCTTATGCTGACTGTACAAAATACATCTTTGCACAGGTTATGTCAGTAGCTTTATGACTTTGCGTGTATAATCTCTTTTTGGTTAGATGGAAAACTGCTTCCCTGGAGGAAAACCGTGAGGACCCAATGAATGCATCAAGATGCTGCAAGTTAAAGCTGAAGCATCCTCAGTTCTCACAGATGAGACCATGAATGCTTCCACCCAGCTCAGGGTAGGAGACCACGGGTAGGGCTTAAGGGTCAAAGACCTAACTAGGACTAGTGTATGTTGATGGACCTGGAGAGTTCTCTGACATGCCTCACAAGCACCAGAAGTATAGGTGGCTGCTGAAGGACTAGGGAGTTTATGGCGCTAACACATTTTGTAAAGCCAAGTTTCAAAACAAAATAAAATGAAATGCCAAAGCTTTTGAGTTATTATCTGTTTTTATTTATCTATGTTTCATAGCTCTATTATTGTACTTCTTTCATCTCTGTGTGATTTAGTGATCTACAGTACTTTGATTCAGCTAAAATTTACTGAGTGTCAATATTTTGGGGGAATGGTACTAGCTGCTATGTTGGGAGGTGGAAAATCCCAGGAGATCAAGACATGACTCCATATGTAAGGATTGGGATGACTGAAGGTAAATCTAGATAATATTGCGCTATAATATAGTTCAATTAAAGGCTATTAAAATGTAGAGTAAGAAAAGACTAATAATGAATTGAAGATATACAGGATTTTGACTGGTAGAGAGAGAAGAGAAAGAATCTTTTTAAGGCACATTTTTTTCTTGAAAGATATTTAGAATCATCAGATATATTATGCTTTACCACTCGTCAGATATGTGGCTCTATTATTTTCTCTTGGTCACTAATATAGTGTATACTTAACTTTAATTTTCTTTTAATCACAAAGCAGTGCTATAATGCTATATGAAATATACTAATTAGTAAGAATTAACTAATACTCCCCATATATAATTTTTTTCTTTTAACTTAAAAGTAGTAGTGGGAACAATAATGAGCAATTCCATTAAAAATGGTAAGAAATTATTAGAAAATGCAAACTTGATCTGTGGTAACAAATAATTCCAACAACAGTACTCTCTGCTACTTCAACACATTTGTAGTTAACACAGTATTTCCTCCCCCCTCACAATAATTGTTTTTTTAATATTCCTTAACTTTAGTTAAATGCTTTAATAATCTCACTGGTTTCACAAGTTAGATTCTTTTACATTTAAATCACTTGCATGACAAAATGATATAGAATACTTTGAATGTTTTGAAAATAATTCACTGATCAGGTTCTTAAAGTTCACAAAAGTATAGTACCTGCAATTTTTTTTTTACTTGTTTGCTTTGTTTTTGGTGGCCTTAGCACAATGCTTGGTATGCATTTGATGTTGGATTGATTGATGAATGGTCTGAAGGATTCTACAACATTTGTTTCTTTGGGTGCATATGAATGATCCCTATGGCTATGTGACTGATAGTTAAGCTAATATATTGGTAAGATTTTAAAAATAACTATGAGACATCATTTATTAAATGTTTTCTGCATGTTAGATATATATGTATCTTTAAAATTTACAATAGCTTCTCTTTCTTCTTTTTGTTTTGATGTTTTATTGTTTACGCTATTACAGATGTCTCATTTCCTCCTCCTTCTATCCTCCTGACCCAGGCCGCTCCCATATCCATAGTCAATCCTCATACCATTTTCTATGTCCATGGGTCCTTCATGTATGTTCTCTTACTAATTCTTTCACTTTCCTGCAATCATTCTCACCTCCTCCCTCTCCTCTTACATCTATCAGTCTATTCCCTGATTCCATGCCTCTGGTTCAATTTTGCTTATGAGTATGTTCTGTTTATTACATTCCTCTTATAAGTGAGATCATATATTTGTCTTTCACAGAATGAGTTATTTCACTTAGAATAACAGTCTCCAGTTCCACCCATGCTGTTGTGAAGGGTAAGACTTGCTCCTTTCTTTCTGCTGTGTAGTATTCCATTATGTAAATGTACCTCAGTTTTTTAAATTTTTTAAAAGATTTTATTTATTTATTTTTAGAAAGGGGAAGAGAAGGAGAGAGGGAAAGAAAGATCAATGTGTGGTTGCTTCTCAAGTGCCCCCTCCTAGGGACTTGGCCCACAACCCAGGCAGACCTGGCTGGTGTGCTCTGGCTGGGGATTGGACTGGCGACCCTTTGAATCACAAGCTGGCATTCAATCTGCTGAGCTACACCAGCCAGGTCTACCGCAGTTTTTTAACACACTCATCTACTGATGGACACTTGGGTTGTTTCCAAAACTTAGCTATTATAAATAGCATTGCTATGAACATAGAGATGCATAAGTTCTTTCGAACTGGTGATTCAGAATTCTTAAAGTATATTCCCAGCAGTGGAATCACTGGGCCATAACACAGTTTCATTTTTAATTTTTTGAGGAAATTCCATACTGTTTTCCACAGTGGCTGCACCAGTCTGCATTTCTACCAATAGTGTTCCCTTTTCTCCACATCTTCACCAACACTTGTTGTTTGTTCACTTATTAATGACGGCCATCCTGACAGGTATGAGGTGATATCTCACTGTGGTTTGAATTTGCATCTGTTTTACAGCTAGTGATGTTGAGCATTGTTTTTATACACCTATGGGCCCTCTGTATGTCCTTCTTGGAGAAGTTTCTATTAAAGTCCTTTGCCAATATTTTAATTGGGTTGTTTGCCTTTCTGGTATTGAGTTGTATGAGTTCTTTATATATTTTGGAGATTAAACTCTTGTCCAATGCATCATTGGCAAATATGTTTTCCCATACAGTCCCCTTTTCATTTGATGATGATTTCTTTTGCCATGCAGAAGCCTTTTAATTTGATGTAGTCCCATTTGTTTATTTTTTTCTTTATTTCCCTTGCCTTAGGAGATATATAAGCAAAGATATTGCTATGGAAGATATCTGAAATTTTACTTTCTATGTTTTCTGCTAGGATTTTTATGGTATTCTGACTTAATATTTATAAGTTTTTTATCCATTTGAGTTTATTCTGATGTATGGTATAAATTGGTGGTCTAGTTTCTTTCTTTCTTTCTTTTTTTTTTTTTCGCATGTACCAGTGTACTCCCAACACTGTTTGTTGAAGGGACTGTCTTTACTCCACTGTATGCTCCTGATCCCTTTGTCAAATATTAGTTGGCCATAACAACATGAGTTTATTTCTGGGCTCTCTATTCTGTTACATTGATCTATGGGTCTGTTCTGATGCTAGTACCAGACTGTCTTGATTACAATGGCCTTGTAGTATAGTTTGATATCTGGTATTGTGATTCTTCAACTTTGTTCCTCCTTCTCAAGATTACTGAAGCTATTTGGGGTATTTTTTGGTTGCATATAAACTTTTGGAATATCTGTTCTAGATCTGTAAAATACACCATTGGTATTTTAATAGGAATTTCATTGAACTAATAGATTGCTTTGTGTAGTATGGATATTTTAATGATGTTAATTCTTCCAATCCATAAACAGGGTATATGCTTCCATTTATTTGTATCTTCCTCAATTTCTTTCTTCAGCATTTTATACTTTTCTGAGTAAAGGTATTTGACCTTCCTGGTTAATTTTATTCCTAGATGCATTTTTTTTGTTCTTGTTTTTGCTATTGGAAATGGGATTTTTTCTTATTTTCTCTTTCTGATAGCTTATTGTTACTGTACAAAAATACCATCAATTTCTGAATATTGACTTGTATCCTACTACTTTGCCAAATTCACTTACTAGGTCAAGTAGTTTTTAGCGGAGCGTATAGGATTTTCTATATATACTATCATGTTGTCTACAAACAATGACAGTCTTCCTTCCTCCTTTCCAATTTGGATGCCTTTTATTTCTTCTTTTTGTCTTTCACTGTGACTAGGACTTCCAGTACTATATTGAATAAGAATGATGAAAGCTAACACCCTTGTCTTGTTCCTGATCTATTTAGCTGCAGGACTGGTCCAGGCTGGGTGCAAGTGGACAAAGCTTCTAGCTACTCTGCAGCCACCTTGGAACTCCTGTCAATTTTTTTTATTGTACACAGGAATACTTAGAGTCTAAGAGAAATTATGAGTCTTGCACAATGTCACAAATAAATAAATAACAAGGGGCAAGAGTGAAAATCCCAAACCATAAGTATATTTTAAACATCTGTTTTTTTCTTTTTGTTTTCAGTATATCCTGTAGCAGGCAAAATAATCATTCCAAAATATATGTACATCTGATCCCTTGAACCCATGAATATATTATAGGGCAAGAGGGAACTAATTGATAATCACCTGACATTAAAGCAAAGAGATTACCTTGGACTATTTGGGTGGTTCCTGTAATTACATGAATTCTTAATTGTGGAAGAAGAAAGCAGAACAAAACCAGATAGAAGGTATCATGGCAAAGACTTGACTGGTGATTACTGGTTTTAATTATAGAGGAGAGCCATGAGCCAAGGAATGCCAGCCTGTAGATGTTGGAAAAGAAGGGAAATAGATCCCTCCAAGAAATGGAGTCCTGCCAACCAGCACCTTTAAAAAAAAATATTGACTTTAGAGTGAGAGAGAAGTGGAGATAGAGAAAGAAAGAGAGAAACACTGAGTTGTTCTTCCACTAACTTATACAATCATGCATTCATTGTTTGATTCTTGTATATGCCCGACCTGGGATCAAACCCACAACCTTGACATATCAGTATGACACTCTAACCAACTGAACTATTCAGCCAATGCCCAGCATCTTGATTTTAGTCTAGTGAGACCCATTTTGACTTCTGACCCCCAGAACTGTAAGGTATGAAATTGGTGTTGCTTAAACCCACTAAGTTTATTATAATTTGTTATAGCAGCAAAACAAAGTATTACAACCCCATTGCTTCTCCAGTAATGCAAGAGCCTTTCTTTTGAACCTGATAGAAACCATCATGTGCTTAGGAATAGAATTGAATATAAGTGGGGGAATTCATCTAAAAAAAGATGACAGGTCTACTGAGGGGCAAGCATGAATAGGAAATCTAAGATGGAAATAGAAGATTGAGTTATAAGCCTTAATCATAGTAAATGTTGAGCAAATATTTGCTTAATGGACAAGTAAAATAATGAATAAATGAAAAATCTACAGACAACTACCAATTTATATTTCATCAATCTTAGAGAAATATAATTATATTTGACATATTCTCTCTTTTTATAGATAAGTATTTTCATTCATGTCCCTATTTCTTTATTCTGTGTCATCATTTTACTATGCTAAAAATTATTATAGCTTTGTAGCATGTTTTAATATCATTTATAGCTTCAACTAAATCTTCAAACCCCATCATATCAATCTTGCTGTAAAAATATTATTTTAAATGCCTTAACCTTAATTTTCCATGTAAATATGAGCCTTTTAAATGTAATATTTGATTGAGATTAGCTTAAAAGTACAAGTGGACTTATGAAGATTCATCATAATTACATTTTTCTTCTGCTCAAGAAGCATGATATGAATTTCCATTAGGCTAGTTGATTTGTTTGACTCTTGATACATATGTGTAATTAATATCGTCCCCCACAATTACCTTGTTAACTAGTTTAAAGTTGTGGTATTCCAATTTAAAAATAGTCTTGGGAAATTGTTTATTATATCTTCAAATTTGTTATTGCCATATATATGGAAACTATTAACACTTTCCAAAGATAAATACATTAACATACATTTATCTTAAATATGTCATTTTGCTGAGATAGGTTATTGATTTTAATTTTTAGAATGAAAATCTTGAAAAGACGAATTGCTTATTTCTAACAAAATTGCTTTCATCTTTTTCAAAAATTTATACCAGTAATTTCTTTTTCATGTATTAATAGTAAATAATAGCCATATTGATCTAATTGCTGGGCCTGATGAAAATGTTTTATTGTTGCATTATTAAGTCTACCATTTACTATTAGTTAAAACTACTATTTTTTTAGTGGTTCTTCAATCACTAATTTATTTAATAAGATGTTTGTTGTCATTAATAAATATTGAAATTTTATTGAACTTCAGATCTATCAATTACTTGTTGATATGGTAATTTTAAAAAGCTATTCTAGATTTCTTAGTGACTACTTTATTAATTATAATCTTATGAACAATGTTTATTTTTTTCCTTAGTATCTCAGGATTTTTACCAGAAAGTTCCACTGTTATCTAGGTTAGAATAGCTGATTGATCCTGCCAGAATGGATCCAATATTCTTTTACTTTTCAAATTCTTTTATCTGCTATAAATTGTGTGTGTATATCCCTGATGGTCCTTTCTGAACTTTTAACAAGAATTTTTTCCAACATAGGCCTAAAAGTTTTTCCTGTTCCATTTCACAAACAAAAGTGCAAGAGTTTCGTGATAGCAATTCTACTGACTTAAAAAGAGAAAAAAATATTGAATGAAGGAAAAAAGCAACAGAAAGCAGAAGGAAAGGAGACATGCAGGAAAGCAGGAAGCTAGCAATGGTAAGAAAGGACAAAGAACCATACTCAGAAGCATGGTAGCTGAATTGATTTTTTTTCATATTCATTATATTACACAAATTATCTTACTTAACCCTCCATAATAGTAAGGAAGGAAAAGTTTAATGAGGATGAATGAATTGCCTAAAATTGTCCCTGTAGCATGTATCTTAAAAAGTCTTTAGCAATGGGCTGTAAACAGAAAATAAATTAATTTTTGCTGTCCACTCTTTTTCTCCTAATGAGCTTAATAGGGTTACTATTACCCCTATCACATTAGATGAGCATTCATGCAGCTCATGAGCTTTTTTGGTTACTTTCAGTACTATGAGATACTAGGGTCACTTTAAATCATAAAACAGAATTTCAGAATACAAATTAAAATGTCCCATTTCATATAACTATTAGCACTTCCTTCCCCTGGCATAGCCTTTGGCAGGTAGGATGAGCATCCAGAGAAGAATGGTCAATTTTCCATTTCTATAACTCCAGTCCTCACATACTTATTACTGAAATGAATGTACCCCTCATTTTTTGAAAATTTGCATTATACCACTTCACTTTTACAAAAGGCCTGCATTAGTACCTGCTTTTGCTAACCAAAAGATATCCAAAGAGGATTTTAACTTTTACAACAAAGGCAAACAAAAATAGCATTCAACGTCTGTTTTGTGCAAGCTGTTATAGAGATAACTCATAGTCCCAGTAGCAAGAGTGGCCTGGCCAAGCTCTTTCCCTGGGAACTACACTCAACATCTCAACGTTAAGACGACAGAACTCTGAACTGTGTCTGTGAGCATGTGTGTTTTATCTTGATTGATTTTTTACATTGGTCAGCATGATGTGTCCTAAGGTATCAAAAGAGTCTAAGAAAGCTCATAAGGATATTACTCTTAGTCTAAAACTCAAAATGCTTAGTTACTCAATGTAACTAAGCATGCTGATCAGGAACAAAATAAAATATATATAAATTAATGGTATTGCTTCTTTTTTTATATACCACTTCAGCAAGGGAAGTTTTCATGGGAATGCTCCACTTTTGGATAGCAGGAGAACTTTTGTTCACTTTGTACTCCTGGTGTCTGGTAGATCTTTAAATCTGACCTGTCCTCATTTGGGTGATTTTGAGATTAGGGTGTTGGATTCTTTGACATGTCTTCCCATCCCAATTTCTGTGATCTCTCCCAGAGATTTTTTTTAAGGCCGCATTGTATTGTCTGTAGTTTTGCAGATGGCTTTCAAAGACTTGTGCAGAGACTAAGAATTCAGTGCCTTAACTTGACTTCTTCCCACTGGGGTTTTACTGCCTTAGGCAACCCTACGCAAGGTCCTAAACTGATCTTATGCAGGCTGTCTTTTTTGGATAGGATTTAAATCCACTCTTATCTCTCAACTAGAGAGTAAACTTATCATTTATAAAGCTTACTGGTGAATCTTTTTGAGGATCTTCTCAAAGTTTTGAGAGGAGGGACCTGTGCCTCACAAATGTCCAACTTGTGTGGTCATGGAGCTCACAGTAGAGACTTACCTAGACAAGTCCCTGACTCCTCAGCTCACCAACCTATTTTTTCCTGATCTTTTGGTACTCTCAATGGCAATGAGGTGGTTTCAGACTCATCTAAGTTGGGGCCTCTTTCACAATTTACTTTGGCATTTAATATTTGGTGACATTAGAATCACAGCAGAAATTTTTAACATTGTACTATCTGCATCTTATGAGAGGTGGAGATAGGTCTTGAAATCAACTTTCTCTGCCTGCAAATATTTTGGTTTTTTTTTGCCCTAAATCATACTTGTGAGTTTAAAACTCTTTTCCATGTGGTAGAGATTTCCATAAATGTGTCTTTCTTGATACACTTATGGTTGTATTGACTGTAGTAATAGAAAATGTGATGCTACAATATATTTTCTGTTATAGACATAATAATTTTGGATAGTGTCTCTATTCCCAACACATAAGAAAACACATCAAGTTCCATCACAGGCTCTCAGAGAATTCAAAGTGGAATAAAAGGCAATTGCATTACCATTCCTTAGGGGATATTAATTATCATTTTGCCTTCAAATGAAAAAATCATTTGAAGCTGGAAAATCAATATATATGAAAATAAGACAGACTCTGGAGGATAAAACCGTTAAAATATGTACTTTTATTTATTTAAGTCAGGAGTATTTTTTTTAAATCTTAGAATATTTCTCTGTTTCAGGATTAGAATTAAAATTGCAGGATCCTTTCCCTCAATAACTTCTTCTTAGAAATTAAACTGCATGAACAAAGTGATTTCATTTTCTCATCATATTTGTATTTCACTGAGACTCATTTGTCATTTCTCTCTCCTTTGTAGAATATCTGCATTCTGTGTTAGTCCATTTTTTCTCTTAACTGCACTGATTTTCACACTTGAGCCATATATTTCTCTTTATAAAAAAGTTCTCTCTACTGCACTTACAGATACATCATGATTTTTTCCTTCAGAAACCAGTGGTGTAGAGGGTTTGAAAATTAACCTTTCTTCGTTGACAGGTGTCTTTGGCTTGGCACTGATTCTACTTTTGATGAAAATCTCCTTTAAGATCTGGGGAAGTAGAAATGAAGCTTAGGTAGAATAAGGCCCAGGGCCTTTGGAAGCCAGCGACTTTAAACAAGGTGGGGAGTGTTGCTGAATCTTTGAAATGGCAAAGAGAAGCATCTCAGAGGCATTGTCCAAAGGTTGGGCCACTGATCATTTTCCAAGGGTCAGGATCAAGCAGTTCTTGCATTCCATAGACATGCACACAATTTGATATTGGAATCTTGAGCAAATTTTGGCCTTGATGAAATTCCAGAGGTTTGAAGCAAAGATCAGTCATGTTGGCTCTGTGCAAAGAACCTGAATTCAGATGATTTGATTTGAATTCTTCTTTTCATGCCTAATGTTTTGTTATTTTCTGCTGCTCCTCCATGTGAATATTGATTCCTACCCCCTGAGAAAGAAAAGCCAGCCAAGTCCATGTAATGTAAGGAAGGAAGGCCTGGGTTAAGGGTCTCATGCTTTGCCTGTGTGCAATTGTTTTGACCTTGGAGAGAGTGTTCTGGAGACTTTGGACAGACTAAAGCACAATAAAATTAAATTACCCTAAAATAACAATAATTAAAATAAAATAAACTTTACAAGTTTAAGTATAGATATATACATCTACATCATGAAATAAGTGCCACAGTCAAGATGATGAACATTTCCATCACCCTCAACAGTTTCCTCATGACCTTTACAGTCTCTCCATCTTACCTTTTCTGTTCCTCACCTCCCTAGGAATGCACTGACGGACTTTATCTCATTGTAGATTGGTTTGAATTTTCTTGGGTTTCAACAAATGTAATCATATGGGAATCATCAGACAATCATTAGACAATCATTTGTCTAAATCATTAGACAATCATTTGTCCAATGATTTTAATTCACATTATTATTTTGAAAGTGCAGGGTTTATCAAAAGTGAGTTCCTTTTCTGTTGCTGAGTTATAGTCTATTGTGCAGCTACACCACAGTCTATCAATTTGCCTGCTAATGGACATTATGCTTGTATCCATTTTGGGGCTATTGTAAATGAAGCTTTCCCTGTTTGTTTTCTGTTAAAGATCACTGTTTTGACACCACTATTTCCTATATTTTATTCTTTTTTATTTTTATTTTTTGGTGTTTCAGATATGTAGGGCAGAGGTGATGTCTGGTAAATCCAGTCCCTGTTATTCCATCATGGCCTGAAGTGGGGGTTCCAATAAAATGGGAAGAGCGGGGAGAAAATGCAGACAACTGAAATTGAACAACAATAAAGTAATTTAAAAAATAAATAAAATAAAAATAAAACAGAAAAAAGAAGGAAAGAAAGGAAAGAAAAAAGAATAAATGTAGATAATTAAAATAATAAAATTTAAAAAATGTACATTGAATACATTTTTTATTATACAGCATGTTTAAACATTCTTATTATTAAATTTCAAAGATTCATACCAAGTGTGACTGAGACAATGTATTTGTCACACTGTTTCATTTTCCTTGGCAATGCACAAAAAGCTGTAGTTCTGACTCCAGGGTACCATGTGGCTAGTTCTGGTCAGTGAACGGAGCAGAAGAAATAGAAGCCATTTCCAAATCTGGCTTGAATTTATCTTTCACTACACACTGCTTTCTCTCTTATACCCATACTTACATGTAGCTGAAAGCAGAGGGCTTTGAGGTTGTTGAAACACATGAAAGAAGGAGCTAACATTAGAACTAGTCTTTGGAGAAAGGTTACTCATGGGATGATACCCAGATGGGAATATGAGTACGGAACTCTGTGTGAATAAAATATAAATGCTTATTGCGATAAGGCTAGTGTCATTAGAGACACATATCGCAACCTACTTTAACCAATACATGTGGGTAAAAGGTTGGATAGCCACTGTTATGCAACTGTGTTTCTCAACACAGATGAGGCTGCATTTGACTCCCAGTGGACATTTGGTGACACTGAGAGACATTTTTGATTCTCACAATAGAGGAGGGGTGATCCTGACATCTATTGGCAGAGCCCAAAAATGCTGCTAAAACATTCTACAAGTTACAGGGTAGCTCCCACAACAGAGAATTATTTTGCCCAAAATGTCAATTATGCCAAGGTTGAGAAATTCTAATATATACTCACATGTACATTAAACAACATTTCATGTTCATACAATGCTTCCTAGTGTAACCTAACTATTCTGAACATGGTTGAAAGCCTGTAAATGCACAAGGACAGATGCTGTACTGCTGAACTATTCTGAAGAAATTAGACATTTCCAAGCATGCATACAGTAGTTAAGCCATAGATGTCTGTGGATGATAGCCATAATTACTTATTTGCATATACATTTAATAGACTTGTTAAAAATTGTACCATGTGTTATGCGCTCTTTTGGGAAAACAGAAGCCAAAAAAATAGATAAATTTCAAGAGGCTTATGGACACTCTCTGGAAGAAGATCTATTTTATTATAAAGAATTATGATATGAATAACTTATGATAAGTACATTGAAGAAACTATATAAAATACTGAGCATACATGGATTTGGTAGAAAATTATTCTAGTGAATGAATTCAGAAAAGTCCTTGGCATGAGCTTTAAAACATGGGTCTAATTTAGAACAAGGAGCTACCAGAAACTGCACTGCAAATGGAGGCACAGCATGGACAGCCTGAGGGTGGAAATGCTCAAGTCACCTGAAGAGACATTAAGACTCAGTTTGGCTAGAGCTTAGGTCTATTGGAAAGTACAATAAAACTGAATTTGGATGGTAGAACAGAGCCACTTCGCTGCAGGTGTAAGCTAAAATATATGATGAATTATGTAGGGAAGGAGAGGAAGGCAAAGTCTGTGAGAAGTACTATGTACTTTATCTTGAGTATTCCTTTTAAAATACTATTTCTTTTGTTTGTTTGTTTGTTTGTTTGTTTGTTTAAAATGCCCTTTATATTTGGAGCTAAATGAGTTCAGGCTCTTATTTATGTGGTAAAGGTTTTGTTTGGGCTCTTAGAAGGCAATTAACAAACTGCCTTCATTCACCACCACTTCTCTGGTTGTAGGTCCCAAGAAGGGAGACTGAGAGTGTAAGGAGGTTGGCATGAACCATGCTACATAGACTCGAGAAGCAAGTTGCAGAAGCAAAGAAAGGGTCCTCTGGAGGTTTAGCCCAGTTGAACTGATGCAGCCTACTGTTCCCCTGGTTGCAAGTTTCGCTTTTCTTAAAGCCATTGGGGCTTTAAGAAAAGATGGAATGGTGTGGGCCTTCCTCTTTAAAGAAGAAGGTACAGAAATGCTTTAGAAGATGACTTACTGAGGAGGGCAAGAAACACAATTCAAATTATTTGATGGAATTATGTCAAATTGCATGGCTGACACACAATTGAAATATCAGAGCAATGGTAAAGTGGATAGTTAGGGATATGTTTCTGATATAATTCAGAGGTTGAGGACACTTGAGTTGTCAACTAATTAACTACAATAAAGATAGGTGAGAAGAAGAAATAAACATAGCTAAAATTTGGCCAAGGGCACTTAAAGTCACAGAATTTAAGAATTGAGGTGGCACAAAAAGGCTATATTGTGGAAGGGAGATGATCAAATTAACTTTAAAAATAGTGAGTTTGATGTGGTGACAGCATATTCAGGAGATATCACCCATTAGACAATTGAGAATGTAGTGCAGAAAGTGGAAAGAGATCAGGCATGCATATGTCAATTTAGGAAACTTTAAAAAAGTTTTGGTGAAATCTGTGGTCTCAGTGAACTAACTAAAGGACAGTCTGAAGAGAATTGAGTAACACTAATGTTTAAGGAAGAAGGCATCGAACTCAGAAAATGAGGCATGCAAAGAATTGTCAGAGAGATAGGAAAAACAAACAAGAATAGTGTTAAAAGCCATAGTTTGCAGGGAAATGGCCAAGAAAATATCACTGAATATAGCATACTCTTTCAGTGGAGATAGGAAACTAAATTACAAGCTAGAAAAAATACTGGTTATGACTGGTAATTAAAATAATTTTTGACTGCCTAGAGAATTCTTGCATCATTGAGCCAAAAAGACAAAATGTGTGAGACATGATTCTAGAAGTATGAGAATATAAATAATATAAAGACTTACAGTAGGTGCAGATGAAATCATCCAGAGAAAGTGTACATTGGATAGAAACGAGAAGGTGAAGATAATGAGAAGATACACAATCTCTTGAGTGTTATACATGGTATTTTCCACCTGATTGTGAGCACCAGCAACACCAACCCTCTAAGAGGTCCCTCCATATACTATATCTGTTTTCTTGGCTGCCATTCCTTTTTTCAAGCTGTCTCCTTTTTCTGGAATGCTATTTTCCCTCTTCCTTTGACTTATGTCAACTTCATCTTTTAACCCTCTTGAAGGAACTCTTCCATGAACACCTTTCAGCAGCTGAGTTAACCATTTCTCCCTGAGGTCCCAAAATGATTTATTTTCTATGCGGATTTCTGTGTGCCTTCTGCACAGTTACAGCTGTCCCTCAGTAGCTGTGGTCTTCCTGGGATCACCAGAAAAACTAAAGAAGACAGAGACTAGTGTTGGGAAAATTGGGCATCCACAGAAAAAAAATGAAGTTGCACCCTCATGCTACACCATACACACACACACACACACACACACCCAACTCAAAATGGATTAAAGCCTTGCAAGTAAGACCTGAAAAAGTAAAATTTCTAAAAATATTTTAAAATAGGGAAAAATCTTCTTGATCAATATGATTTGAGCAATAATTCTTTTAGATAGGACACCAAAAATAGAAGAAATAAAAGCAAAACTACACCAGTGAGATTGCATCAAACTAAGAAGATTCTACACAGTGAAGGAAAAGATCAACCAAATGAAAATGTCACCTATCAAATGGGAGAAAATATTATCAAATCATATGTTAGATAAATAGTTAATACCCAAAATATATAAGAATCTCAAACAACTCAATATCAAAAAAAGAAAACAACCACCCCCCCAAAAAAAAAACCTTATTAAAAAGGAGATAAAGACCTGAATAGACATTTCTCAAAAGAAGACATACAAAAGGCCAACAGATACATGAAAAGGTTTTCAACCTACTAGAAAGATGGGGTCCAGAAATTAGAGGAGTGAAAAATGGGTAGATATTTGTCAAAAGTTTTATCATAGGGTTTTATGTTTCAGTTACACAAGATAAATACATTCAAGAGATTTAATGTACAGCATGGTTAACATTGCTATCTCGTATACTTGAAATTTGCTGAGAGAATAGAGTTTGTGTCCTTACCACACACACAAAAATAACAATAGAGAAGAAGATGGTGCGAGATAAATGGGAGCAGAGTCCACTTCCCCCTGTGCACAGGTGGAACACCTAGCCGATCTTCTGAGGATCAGAGTGAACAGCCAATGGCATCCTAGCATATATGAAAGTTGGATGCCAAAACTGTAGAGGACATTGAAAAATCAGGTGGTAAGGAGATTGCTTTGGGATGATAAGATCCCTGGAACCAGTGTGGGGACCAGGGCAGCTGCATCCCCAGGTCTGCCACAGAGTTCTTGAGAGAGAGAGAGCTAAGATAAGTCTCCCTCCCCTGCCAAACAGGGAGGATAGAGTGGCACCAGGATGGTCGCGGATGCTTGAAGTTGCTGGGGGGAATAAAGACGAAGTGGCAAATGTGCAGGGATGGTGTTCACACAATGAGACTGTGGACAGACACCATCTGGGTCATTACCAGAGAAATTGGGGAGCTGGGTGATGCCTGGAGAAAGGAGAAGAGTTGGGCTGTGGGACACTGACCCGAATAGTCTCCATTCTGGTTGGGAAGTTGGGCTGTGTGAGAGACCAGGAGCTTGTTGGGAGTGGCAGGCTTGAACAGGAGGATTTTGTTCAAAAAAGAGGCTCTCTGGGGGGCTTATTAGGGAACTCTCCCACAGCAGCCACCCCTGTGATCTTGGCTGTGCCCCCACAGCAGCTGCAGGCTTAGTGGCACCCCTACCACCATGGCCATGGAGGCCGGACCCCCACTGCCACCACAGTCCCGGCTGTGTGCCTGCCCCAATGCCACAGCTGCACCCCCATGGCCCCTCCCACCTCCGTGCAGCCAGATTGGCTCACTAAGAGGAAAGAGGGGGTGCTCTCCACAGAGGAGAGTGGCAGGGCTCAGGAAGTTAGAAGTCCCCAGAAAGAATTAACTCAGTGGGGGAGCAGAACTACCCTGAAGAGACTTTGAGAGTACCTAGCACCTAGGAGAGCAAAGAGTGGGAAGATGGTGTGTGAGTAGCCCCTAAATGGTACACATCAAGGACAGCACAACTGGTGGACTGAAGGCATAGTCCTGGTGCAGCAGGGCACTGGGGATTTGGCGATGAATTGAGGAATTGGGTTGGAGGCTGGGCAACTGTGAAAGTATGGCCCAGACCTGGCCCCCATCCTTGCAAAATCATAGGAAGGGAGAAAAGCGAAACCCACCCCACCTCAGCCTGCTGCAGCCAGGAAGATCACCAGAACTCTCTTGGCAGTTTAAAATCAGGAGGAGGATTTTTTTCTTTCTTTCTTTCTTTTTTCCCCCA
The DNA here is from genome assembly GCA_004027475.1 of Anoura caudifer. NCBI lineage: Eukaryota > Metazoa > Chordata > Mammalia > Chiroptera > Phyllostomidae > Anoura > Anoura caudifer. The sequence continues at coordinate 160,556 of PVKU01000830.1, read as the reverse complement.
CAAGTGAGACAATAAGACCTGGAGATGTGAAAGGACAAGTGTCAGACCCAAAGAGAGATCATCCCAACAACTGAGAAACAGACAAATTTCACTTTGCTATTCCAGAGAACATGCAAGTTATTGTTTATTTGTATTATTTTTTCATTATTTTTACTTCTTTTATTTTATTATTATTTTTTTATTTCTCTACTTTCTGTTTAGTTTTCTTTGTTTTGTTTAATTGCATTATTTGCTGGTACTCCTTGTTCTCTCTTTCATAGTGTATTTTTAATTTTCCTTCTTTTACTTCACTTGTGTTCCAATAGCACACCACTCTAGGTCATATACTTCCTATTCTTGTATTCATATCATATAGATTTGGTCAAATGATTGTTGTTCCAGTATTATTGTAAAGAATTGTTGTTCCGTACAATTGTACATGCTATACAGCACTGCTCCCAGATCTTAGTCCATCTCACTGTCTTCTGGAACTTTATATCTGCTGTGGTTAACTCTATTCTCTCACATACTATGCCTATTTTCTATCTTTTACTCTCATTATATCTTATAATCTGAGTTCCCACAGGCTCACTGTTTCCTGGATTCAATTTATAATCCTTACCCCCTCTAAAAAGGCTTATCTTTTTTCCACCCTTTCTAAAACGCGGCTAGTCGGATGAAATATCATGGTTAACAATATACTTATCCAAAGGATCTCTCATCTCTTCTTTACATGTTGGTACTTTAAATCCCATAGAATACACTTCCACTGCCTTAATCTATTTTGCCTTCATCCTCCAACTGATCACATAAAAGAGTAGGTGGGAGCTGTGAACACCAGTGTACCTGCTGGGAAAGAGAACCCACCAACAAAGGAACCACCAACATATAATAAAGGAAGATGGTGAAGGAGTGAGTGGAAGCCACACTAACCTCCACCCAGGACCAAACTGGAATTACAACTAAATGGTGGAGAAATTACCTAGAACAAACAACTGAACAATAGTGAGAGAGAAGCCTCAAAACCTTGGACAGACAGAAGAATCAGGTTTGACACAACCTGTCCACACCTGCACAACAGCATACAGAACATGGTGGGCAGAGTGACCCTCAGTTAACCAGTTGGAGGGAAGGACCCCCCCCAAAAAGACACAACAATCAAAACTCAAATACATCCTGAGAACCAACATAGATGACAGCACAAGAGCAGCAAGTTCAGGAGATCAAGGAGACTGTATGGGTGAATCTCACAGGTCTCCTACCATAGAAGTTCACACCTCAAACCTAGGGAGTCAAAACAGACCAATGTAAGAAGCAGAGGCTAACAAAAAGAGTCTCACAAACAATGGGAAAACAAAGAAACAATCCTCAAATGAAAGGAAAGAAGGAAGCCTCAGAAAGAATGCTAAATAAAATAGGGGCAAGTCAACTATAAGACATTGAGTACAAAGCAATGGTTATAAGGAAACTAGAATATAATTTCTGAACTGAAGAAACAGTAGAAAGAGTCAAAATCTGGCTAGATGAAGCAGAGGATCAAATCAGTGAGTTGGAGGACAAGATAGAAAAAAAAAAAAACACCCAGAAAGAACAAGAAAAGGAAAAAAGACTCAGAAAGTAGAAAGAGGTGTTAAGGGAACTGCAGGACAACGTGAAAGGTAATAATATCCATATAATAGGAATACCAAGAGAAGAAGAAGAGCAAGCAAGGGATAGAAAACAAGTTTGAAAAAGTAATGATGAAAAAGTTCCCTTAATTTGATGAAAGAAAAAGTCACACAAATCCAGGGAACACAGAGAGTCCCAATCAAGAGGAACCAAAAGAGGCCCACTTAAAGACACATCATAATTAAAATGGCAAAGTTCCAAGACAAAGAGAGAATCTTAAAAGCAGCAAGGAAGAAACAGGAAATAACATACAAAGGAGTCCTGATAAGGCTAGCAGCTGAATTCTCAATAGAAATGCTCCAAGCAAGAAGAGATTGGTAAAGAATATTCCAAATAATGAAAACCAAAGGCCTGCAACTGAGACTACTCTATCCAGCAAGGCTCTCAATTAAAGTGGAAGGCCAAATAAGGGGTTTCCCAGACAAAAGAAGCCCCTCAAAATATACCTCCTCCAAACCAGCTCTACAAAGAGATGCTAAAGGGTCTCCTTTAAGAAAAGGAAAGAGAGAGAGGGGGAGGAGCACAGGTACTAAGGAAGTAAAATGGCAATGAATAAGTACCTATCAATAGTAACCTTAAATGCAAATGGATTAAATGCTCCAATCAAAAGACATAGAGTACCTGAATGGATGAGAAATCATGACCCACAAATACATTGCCTACAAGAGACCCACTTCAGAACAGAAGACCTATACAGACTGAAAATGAAGGGCTTGAAAAAATATTCCAAGCAAATAGAAAGGAAAGAAAAGCTGGGGTAGCAATACTCATATCACACAAAATAGACTTAAAAAAAAAAAGGACATAAGAAGAGATCCAGAAGTTTGCTATGTAATACTCAAGGGAAAAATCCATCAACAAGACATAAACTTTGTAAATATATATGCACCCAACATAGAAGCACCCAAACACATAAGGAAATAGTTGGAGGACTTCAAGAAAGATACTGACAGCAAAACAATTATACTAGGGGAGTTTAACAACCCACTGTGAAAATTGGATAGATCTTCCAAACAAAATATCAACAAAGATATTGAGTCATTGAACAATGACCTAGATCAAATGAACTAACTGATACATATACAGTTTTTCATCCCTATGAGGCAAAAAACACATTCTTTTCATGTGCACATGGAATATTTTCAAAGAAAGAACACATGATAGGACACAAAACAAGCCTCAACAAATTCAAGAAAATTGAAATCATATCAAGCATTCTCCCTGACCACAAGGGACTGAAACTAGAAACCAACTTCAAGAAAAAAACTAAAAAACATTCAAAATCATGGAGATTGAATAGCATGCTATTAAGCAACGAATAGGTCAAGAATAAAATTAGGGAAGAAATAAAAAAGTTTCTGGAAACAAGTGAAAATGAACTCACAACCCCCCAAAATTTATGGGACACAGCAAAGGCAGTCCTGAGAGAGAACTTCACAGCAATACAGGCATAGCTTAAAAATATAGAAACATTTCAAATAAAGAACCTAACCCTAAATCTACTAGAACTGGAAGAACAACAACACAGACAGCCCAGAGGAAGTAGAAGGAAGGAAATAACCAAGATTAGAGCAGAATTAAATGACATAGAGAAGAAAAGCATAATTCTAAGGATCAATAAATCCAGGAGATGGTTCTTTGAAAAAATAAACAAACTTGACAAGCCTTTAAGCAGACTCATCAACAAAAAAGAGAGAGGGCTCAAATAAACACAATCAGAATTGAAGGAGGAAAGATTAGAACTGATACCACAGAAATACAAAGGATTGTAAGAAATTACTACAAAGAAGTATATGCCAAGAAATTTGAAAATCAAGGTGAAATGGAAAAATTTCTAGAAAAATATAATCTTCCAAAACTCAATGAAGAAGAAGCAGAAAGCTTGAACAGACCAATAACAACAGATGAAATTGAAGCAGTACTCAAAAACTTCCAACATGCAAAAGCTCTAGACTGAATGTTTTGCAGGAGAATTTTCAAAGCATTGAAGGGTGAACTAATCCCTTTACTTCACAGACTATTCCAAAATATCCAAGAAGATGGAAGACTCCCAAACTCTTTTTATGAAGCTAGCATTATTCTAATCCCAAAACCAGATAAAGATATTACAAAGAAAAAAAAAAACCAAAAAACTTCAGGCTAATATCACTGATGAACATAGACTCTAAAATCCTCAGCAAAATATTGGTAAACTGCATACAGGAATACATTAAAAAGATCATACATCATGATCTAGTGGGATTCATTCAAGGGGTGAAAGGATGGTACAATATTCTCAAATCAATAAATGTAATACATCACATAAATGAAACAAAAGAAAAAACCACATGATCATATCCATAGATGTGGAAAAAGCATTTGATAAGATACAGCACCCATTTATGATAAAAACACTCAGCAAAGTGGGAATAGAGGGAGCATTCCTCAACATAATAAAGGCCATACATGAGAGACCTACAGCCAACATCATACTCAGTGGAGAAAATTAAAAGCTTTCTCACTAAGATCAGGAACAAGACAAGGATGCCCACCTTCACCACTCCTATTTAACATACTGTTGGAAGTCCTAGCTACAGCAATCACACAAGAAAAACAAATAAAAGTCATCCAAATGGAAAAGAAGGAAGCAAAACTGTCATAGTTTGCAGATGACATGATAGTGTGTGTAGAAAATCCTATAGACTCCAGCAAAAAATTACTTGACCTAGTAAGTGAATCTGGCAAAACAGCAGGATAGAAACTCAATATTCAGAAATCAAAGGCATTCTTGTACACCAACAATGTAACATCAGAAACATAAATCAGGAAAAAATCCCATTTGATATAGCAACAAGAAAAATAAAGTACCCATGAATAAACCTAACCAAGGAGGTAAAAGACTGTACTCAGAAAACTACACAACACTGAAGAAAGAAATTAAGGAAGACACAAACAAATGGAAGCATGTACCATGCTCATAGATTGGAAGAATTAACATCATCAAAATATCCATACTGCCTAAAGCAATTTATAGATTCAATGCAATACTTATTAAAATACCAATGACATATTTCACAGATATAGAATAAACATTTCAAAAATTTATATGGAACAATAAAAGACCGTGAATAGCTGCAGCAATTTTGAGAAAGAAGAACAAAGTAGGAGGGATCACAATAAGTGATATCAAGCTGTATTACAAGGCCACTGTAATCAAAACATCCTGGTACTGGCATAAGAACAAACACATGGACCAACAGAACAGAATAGAGAGCCCAGAAATAAATCCAAGTCCCTATGGTCAATTACTGTTTGACAAAGAGGGCAGTTGCATGAAATGAAGTAAAAATAGCCTCTTCAACAAATGGTGTTGGGAGAACTGGACAGCTACATAAAAAAAAAAAAAAAAAACTGAAACTGGATCACCAGCTTACACCATACATAAAAATAAATTGAAGGTGGATTTAAATATAAGTCGTGACACCATTAAAGTCCTAGAGGAGAGCTCTGGCAGGAAAATCTCAGACTTTCTACTCAGCAATATTTTCACCAATATGTACCCCAGAGTGAGGGACATAAAGGAAAGAATAAACAAATGAAACCTCATCAAATTAAAAAGCTCCTGCATGGCTAAAGAAAACAGCATTAAAATGAATAGAGAACCATCTACATGGGAAAACATATTTGCCAATGATACCTTGGAGAAGGGTTTTGATCTCCAAAATATATAAAGAACTCACATGACTCTACTCCAGGAAGACAAAAAAAAAAAAAACCCAATTAAAAAATGGGTGAGAGTCTTGAACAGACACTTCTCTAAGAAACATGTACAGAGGGCCCAGAGACATGTGAAAAGATGCTTAGCATCACTAGCCATAAGAGAAATGCAAATTAAAACCATAATGAGATATCACTTCATACCCATAAGAATGGCCATCATAAGCAAATCAATAAACAATAAGTATTGGGGAGGACTGTGGAGAAAAGGGAACCCTAGTGCACTGTTGGTGGGAATGCAGACTGGTGCAGCCACTGTGGAAAACAATATAGAACTTCCTCACAAAACTAAAAATGGAACTACCTTTTGACCCAGCAATTCCAATGCAGGGATTATATCCTAAGAACCCTGAAACACCAATCCAAAAGGACCTATGCACTCCAATGTTCACAGCAGCACAATTTACAATAGCCAAGTGCTAGAAGTAACCTAAATGCCCATAAGTTAATGAGTTGCTCAAGAAATGCTGGAACATTTACATAACAGAATACTATGCAGCAGAGAGAAAGAAGGAGCTCCTATCCTTTGTGGCAGCATGGATGGAACTGGAGAGCATTATGCAAAGTGAAGTAAGCCAGGCAGTAAGGGACAAATACCATATTTTCTCATCTTTAAGTGTAACCTAATCAACAAAACAAAGAACAAGCAAAATATAAACAGAGACACTGAAATTAAGAACAATCTGACAGGAACCATAGGGGAGGTGGGAGGGGATAAAGGGGAGGAAGGTTGGAAGGGTTTTCAGGCACAACTATAAAGGACACATGGACAAAAGCAAAGGGAGTTGGAAGCAAGCGAGGGAGGTTGGGATGGGTGGAATGGGGGGAGAGGTGGGGTGTAAATGCAGACAACTGTACTTAAACAATAATAATGTAATTAAAATAAATAAATGAATAACTATATGAAGAGATGGATGTGTGGATATGTTAATTAACTTGATTTTGGTGTTCACTTTACAATGTACACATGTACCAAAACATCAAGTTGTAACTCTTAAATAGGTATAATTTTGTCAGCTGTACTTAAATTAAAAATAAACTGATGATGAATTTCTGTGGACCCTTCATTGAAAATCCTTTAACATTAGCACTTTGTATAATCACAGGACAATGATGAAAACCAAAAAAGTTAACTTTGGCACCATACCGCTAATATTACAACATATTTTTAATTTAAAAAAGGTCCCTTTTATTTAATTATTGGTTATTTCGAATTTCTCTTTATGAGGTCTGCTCAGGTCATTAACCAATTTTCTGTCGGGTTGTCTAATTTTTCTTCCACTTACATTTGAAGTTTCCTTATGATTCTTGTTCAGTGAAAATTATCAGATATTTATGTATCATTAAAATAACAATGATAAACACATGCATGTAAACATAATTGAAATATTTAATGATAAATACATTTTCAAATACAACAGTCAATGTAAAGAGTGACATTGTTGTACATTTTGCCAGTCTTTTTAATATCTGGCTTAAGAAGAAAATTGAATTTGTATACAGGCTTCTTTATTCTATTTGTTATGATACATTTTAAAATTAGCCTTTATTCAGTACTGATGATTTATCAAAATTTATTCACCTATTATCCAACTGATGGGTATTCACTTTGTTTCTAATTTCAAAGGTTGTTTTGTTGTTTCAATTTCATTATTTGAACACCATGAATAGTCCTTTAATAAACATCTTTAGACATTAAAAAGAAAAGAAGATGACAAAGGATAGTTTGATTTTCAATATTTAAAGTCAAGTTATTTGCTTCACAATGGTCCTTGGCATCTTTGAAACACACACCTCCATGACTTAAGCCCAGCTCGAATAATATATTTTAATCAGCTTTATGAACATTTCATCTTTCTCAGTTTTCACTGTCTTCATAATAACCCATTTCCCCAAATAATAAACTGGGACAATGGAGGAGAAAGAGAAAGCCAACACAATCAACTGAATTACAGAGTCTCTCATCCCAAAACTTTTCATCTCATGATCCTTTTTTCTTCTTCTTGCCTCTGGCCATTGTATGCTATAGACTACCTACTTACTATTATGGAGAGCTTATCAAGTTCCCTAGATATTTTGCACCAAGGTTATTGTCTCCTTAATATTCCACATTGCGTGAACCCTGATAGTATTTAAATTTTAAGAATTTGTTCTATATAATCACATACTAATCATAAAAAGGAGTCTAGGGAGTAAAAGTAGTCATGAATTTAAAAAAGGATAAAAGGACAAAAGATAAAAAGGTAAAAGAAGGCAACAAAGATACTGCATGGGGAATAAAATGGAAGGGAAACATGAGCTTCTATCATGTAACAGGATTCCCCAGTGTATCTGCTCCACATCCACTCAGCATTGCATTACAGTCATTCAGTCATGGTCTGTCTTCCCCACTAGACTGTGACTTCCTCTAGCCAAGACAGCACCGATTATCTCTCCTTGTGTCCCCAGCACTTAGCATGGATCCAGGCCAAATATAGATGTTTTTACATTAGAGTGTTGTTTGGAAGAAAATAAGTTGTGTTAATTCATTCATTGAACATATAGTTATAGAGCCCTAGACACTTTTATCAAAGTTTAGGATCCATCAAAATAAATAAATAAATAAATAACATATTCCCATCCTGTGGAGCTTACATTTGTAGTAGGGAGGAGATAGAAAATGATTAATAAATAGAAACCTAAATAATTTTTATAGCATGATAAAAATTGGTCATTTTTGTGAAGAAAAAAGAAAAGTAATCTTAAGGGGATTGACAATGGGCTGGGGTTATAACAGATGGCACACTTAGAAAAGGTGTTTAAAGTGGACTTTATTGTAGAGGTGAGATTTAATGAAAGATCAGAAGAAAGGGAGAAAAGGAGGCTCTAGAATAGATAGAAATGGCTTGTTGCAATCACGAAGGAGCCAAGAGGCAGGTGCTCTTGTTGTGAAAAGAGCAAGGTGGAGGTCAAAGTGAAGGTCACATGAGGTCTCCTTAGTGATTGGGGTGGGTTTTCCTCAAAGTGTAAAGGGAGCAGTTTACAGAGAGGAGACATTCAACATTTTTTAATGATCTAATTTACATTGTAAAATGATTCATCTAAAGTGGTGGAGAGAAAAGCAAGACAAGAAGCAGGGATGCATTGGGTTGGCCAAAAAGTTCAGTTAGTTTTTTTCTGTAAAATAAAAGACATGCTTTTCATTTTCACCAACAATTTTATTGATTTGAATAGTTTGAATACATCAGCTATCTGCTGTGTGGTATAACATTGGTTGTTCTCAATTAATGTCTCAATTTGATCACTATTAACTTCAGTTGGTCTGTCTACCTGACTGTGGATCATAGTCCAGTGAGAAATCTGCAGCACAAAACTTCGAAAACCACTTTTAACACGTTCCATCAGTCATGGCACCTCCACCATACACGGCACAAATCTTTTTTTGTGTTTCAGTTGCATTTTTACCTTTCTTGTAACAATAAGGCATAGTATGTTAAAATGTTGCATATTTTCTTCCATCTTCAATATTAAAATGGCTATACTAGAATTCACCAATTTTGGTAAGTTTTTTAAGGCATGCTGATATGACAGCTGCCACAAAACAAATTAAAAAAATTGTTTCAAATGAAGTTAAAGATACTTAAGCATTAATAAGAGTCATCTTATGGAAACCCCCCCCCCCAGAAAAAAAAAAAAAAAAACAGAAAAACCCCTTTTCGGTTAGAAGGCTCTTGTAGTAATTCCAGTAATGTAACTCAGACAAAGTAGTCACAGTGAGGGTGATATTCTATATGGGTTTCAAAGGTGAGTTAATAGAATTTCCTGACAAAGGTCCTTTGCTTGACCAAATTTATTCAGCCCCTAAGTCATCTCTTAGGCCCATGTGTGCACTTCTATAAGGAAGCTTATAAAAGCCAATTTTAAAAAGAACATTGCTAAGTCTATTTAGCAAAAGTCTCCCACCCTTGATAAATGACCACCCTCAATATCTGATCCATATTTCTTACTCCCTACCCTTAGTATCTGATCACTCTGGTCTGCCGTCAGCAGAAATTCTGTCAGGTTGGTTCAGCTAGAATTCCCCCCTACACTTGAAATCTTATTCATCCACTAATTTTCTTGCTCCTTGGTTATAAATCTGTATTTGTCCCTGTTGTATTTGAAACACAGTCCAGTTCAATACTGGGGTCTCTTTTCCCTTATTGCAATAATCCTGAATAAAATTTGCCTTTACCTCTTTACCCTCTGTCTGTCCCTGCTTGTCTTTGACTTCCCCAGTGTGAGAGGAAGAAAAGTTCAAGGTTTCTGAATTAAGTGAAAAGAGAGCTAGAGTAACCATGAGGTGAAAAGCAGAAGGTCAGGTGGAGCAGGTTTAAGTTTGAGTGAGCTCAAGCACATACCTTTTTTTTTTTTTGATAGATTTAATGCTCTTCTCATCACCTTACTTTTCTAATTGCCACCCAGCAGGTGCTCCATCTGTCACTGATATTTATCAGTTGTCCAAACAAAATGTGTTTTTAGAGTTGAGGCTTTTTAACTGTCTGGAAGGGGTATAATCAGCCCAATCCACCTCTAATTAGGAATGTCACCTGGAGAGTCACATCCTGCTACATTTTTAATTCAGGTATATCTTAACTGGCCAACACCATCAACTGTACATGAAAATAGTTATAAACATTAAGATTAATGAATAGTTGCTTATAATAGATAAGACACAATAATATATGCTTATGGAAGATATCAGCAGCCACATACAATTACATTTTTTTCAATATTATCAAGTAGGGTTTCCTTAGGGTAGAATAATGATTACTTCACGTTTTTTCCTGACATGACGATTTTATGATTGCATAGATGAGAATACTATTAAATAGAACAAATCCTGTGATACACTAAGAACTAGTTGTCAAGTATGAAATCCGAGTTTTCTGAGAATGTATTCCTCTTATTCCTTATGCCACTTCATGAATGTGACAAATAAGAGGGAAACAAACTGCCTGCCTCTAAAAAACTTGTAAAATATAAGGGCAACGGGGAAAAGATCCACCTGATTATTTGATCATTTTCTGAAGTCTCAAGTATGAAGGTGGACTGTCCAATAAATCACTGGAATAAAACAAAGTGTACCCATGTTGGGGACCACTCTGTGTGGTTTCCGAGACTGTAGCCCTGCGAGAGCAAGCCCTGAAGGAGGCTAGTAAGTCTTCCGGGAAAACCAGGTAAAAACACAGGTGGCAGACCTGATCCAACTCTAACACCTGGGGTTCCCCTGGGAATCAGGCCTGATAAATACATTATATCCTTTGAAGCTTGCTCTGCTTTGTTTTGTGTAGCCCTGGTGATATAAACAGGATGTTTAAGTTCCAGGCATAAAGAGTAAACTCCTCATCTCATGAAACACATCTTAAAGACCCTCTGGTGTCAGCATGACTACAGACCCTGACCTATGACAGATCTCTGTGTCCCTTCAATTGTTATCTATGGATAATACCTGCTTTTGTATGACTATAGCCTCTTGACATTGATTGATCAGCTATGCATGTAAGCTGTATACACCTATACATACCATTCCCAGTAAAAGCCATTTGGGAGAAGGGCTCCAGGTGTTCTCCACTGGAGGGAATTGCCACCCCCTGTCCCAGCGGAATAGCAAGATTGTGTCCGGGATGACTTATTTCTCATCTGCAGTGGATGGGAGAAACATGCTGCTGGACAAGATTCCTCCCGCATCCCTAGTTGGATGTGTTTTAAATTTGTTGCTTGTGAATTAGGAGTGGTTAGTCAGAGATTTAAATGGGAGTTATCCATCGGAAAGTAACCTGGAGTAGTTGAAATTTGCTTGCTATAAAAGAAAAATATGTATTAAGTGCATAATTTAAATTAAGGTGTCTTTAGAAATCATCTGATACTACTCTCTTGTTTTACCGTAAAGGCAACTAAGACCTGAGAAGCAGAGTTGTCCAGCTAGTAGGGTGAAAACTGAGGTCATCTGAAGCTGACCTCTAAATGGTATTGCCTGTGGCATTAAAGGCTGAATAACCAGGAGACTGGGGTTAATTCTGTTTGGGATTCACCAAGCTTCCTGAATCTGTTTATGTCGTTCAGTGTTAGGTCCTTTTTTATAGTCCCCTAGATCCTGAGGGTCTGTTTTTGTTTATTTGTTTGTTTGTTTGGACTATTTCTCTCTGCTTAGATTGTGTAATTTCTACTGTTCTATATTGAGAAGCACTGCTTCTTTGCTCTGTCTCATAAACGTGCTGTTGATCCCATCTAGTGAGATGTTAATTTCAGTCACTGTATTCTTTAATTCCAAAACTTTCATTTGCTTATGTCATGTATGTCTTTGCTGAAATTTTTCTTTCTTCCTTTCCTTTCCTTTTTATTTTTGTCCCAAGCATATTTGTAATTATTGCTGATGTATTTTTTTGATGACTTCTTTAAGTTTAATTTCTGAAAATTCTAAACTCTCTGTCATCTCAGTATTATCTATGGAATGCCTTTTTCAGTCAGTCTGAGATCTTGGTATGACAGGTAATTTTTTGGGGGGGTAATTATTTTATGAGCCCTCCAGATACTGTTTAAATCTTTTCTTTTAGCTGACTTGTTCTGACACCATTCTGGCAGGAGATGGGGTATTGCCACTTCATTACTGCCAGGTGTAAGTAAAAGTCTTGATTCCCCACTTGGCCTTTATTGATATCTAATGTAAGAGAGCTTTTCATTACTGCTGAGAGGGGGTGGGTGTTCCAACTTTCCACCAGGCCTCCACAGATACCTCCTTGACTAGGAGGGATAGAAGTACCTCGTTACTGCTTCCCACGGAGTCTTCACTGATAACGCAGGTGGGGGTGTGCTACTAGACCAGTGAACAGTACAAAGGTCCTAACTCTTAATTAAACTGCCTCCAGTAGCACATGGCAGAGTGATGGAAATACACCTTCTTACTGCGAGGTAGGAATGGATGTCCCAGCTCCACCTGAGGTCTCTACAGACACAGCCAGGCAGGGGGACCTTGCTGCTACCTGGCTGGGACGAAGTCCCTGCCTGGCCTTCTCTGCCACTACACAGAATGCAAGGAGTGGGGTCACTTGTCAAGGATAAAAAATGTAGTTTCTCCACTCAACCTTTTTTGACATGTCCGAGGATGTGGTCACAGTCTTTTCTTCTTTTTCTCATGTTTGGCTGGAACAAAGTAGTTATTGTCCAAACAATTTCCGTCTTGCTAAGGTGACCCTTTTGTGATCTTTGGCTAGAGAAAGGAGGCTTTTATTGAGTCTTTTTTTTGTCTGCATCTTGCACTTACAGATTGATGGCTTCTTCAGCTCTAAATCTGGCATCTAAGAGGCAAAGAAAACTCAGGGAACTTACCACCACAAAATTCCTTGGGTATCAAGGTCCCTAGTTCATGTTCTTCTTGCCACCTTTCCGAGTCTTCTTATGGCTGTTTCACTTATAATTTCCAGAATTTTTAGTTGTACTTATCAGGAAAAACAGGGAAAATTCTATCTCCTCCAATCTTCCCCAAAGCAAAAGTCCTTACTGTGACTTTTTAGACCCACACATTTTCCATTCATTTTACTTTTATCATTCTTTTGTTGTTCTGTATAAGCACTCTTAGATTTGTTCAGATAGTGTTATAAGACCCACTGTTCTAGCATTAATCCACACTGATCTGACCAGATGACTTATTTAATAGTATATATAAGCCTTGATAGTGCTGTATTGTAATTAATATTATTACACAGAAGTTTTAAATTCTGAGGCATCCCTTAGGACTCTAAACAGTACAACTAACTCTTTTCTTAGGATACAAGCTAATTTGTATTTTGAAGTATATGGCTGAAACTTTTTTCTGTTTTATCATAGGAAATAACCACCTGTGGTGAGCAAATGTTGATTCTCTTTCTTTCTGTTTAGTATAACTAACCACTGACACTAATTGGTACTTCCCCACTCATCTACACAATTCAAAACAAAACAAACCATAACATCAACCTATTGTTCATAAACATATTTTAAAAAATAAATTCATATGCTTATTTGCACTTAATTTTAAATATTTAATTAAAATATTTAACATGTTGCTCTGGCTGGTGTAGCTCAGTGGATTGAGCGCGGGCCCGCGAACCAAAGGATCACGGTTCGATTCCCAGTCAGGGCACATGCCTGGGTTGCAGGCCAGTTCCCAGCAGGGGATGCATGAGAGGCAACTAGACATTGATATTTCTCTCCCTCTCTCCTTCCCTTCCCCTATAAAGATAAAATAAATAAAATCTTTAAAAAATAAAATAAAATATTTAATATGTCTACTGTATATACTTGTTATATATTTTGTAATTTTTTCCTACTGAGTATTGTGTAGAATGCACAATTATATGTAAATATTTACTACCCCCAACTCCCCATAAGAGGGGTATCCTTTCTTGCCTCAGCAATGTTGGACTTAGACTTCCAACTTACTTGCCTGAAGGGATATGAATGAACCTAACATAGGCCATATCTGAACAAGACACGTAAGATTTGATGGTGTAGCCTGGTCTCTCTTATTCTTCTCATCTGCCCTCAGGTTGCACAGATCTCACACTAAGACTGCCCCCTCACCCTAGTTCCTAAAGAAGAATACTCACAAAATGCTGAGCAGAGCTGCAGCAGGACGCATGTAATATGAATGAGGCATAAATGTTTGTTCTAGTAAGTCACTAAGATTTCAAATTGTTTGATATGTAAGACAATTAGCCATTATCATTTAATATTTACATCTTTCAAAAACAGTGAAAAAGGGCTGGCTGCTTTGTATTTTTTCTGAACAACTCCTTGTATTCTTGAAAATATTTTTACTTCATGATAAGATAAAGATAATCTAAGACTATTTCTAATTTTCCCCAAGATGCAGAATCCACTAATCTCCAAATATTCCACCTTCCTTTTGGTAAACAATAATAACATAAATTGAAATCTGGTCTCTAACCTTGCCTGTAAGAATTGGTAATGGACCAATGGACTGCTGTAATGTTAGACAACTAATAGAAGTACATCCAGGAAACTATTACCTTTTAAGGAATAAGGTCATATAGATTATTTTCAATTTAACTTGAATATAGTAAAATCTTTGTATTTTCCTAAATTGTAAACTTGTATTATCTCCTTAATGTAATCAGTTTTTAAAATTAATTCTTTACACTAATTACAATTATTCTTTATCATCATTATATATCTACATATATGTAATTGCCTGTTACTTTTTGGTCACTTTGTTGATACAGAAGAGTTTTCACAAACTAATCCAGTGTTTATACAGGTTTTGGATTGCCTCAGTTCCAGTTCCAAAGCCTTCTCTTCCCTGATGTGGCTACATTGTTTTTTCTTGAGTTTTCAAAGCTCAAACATATTTTTATGGTTATGTGTTGAAAAATCAAACAGTAGGGGCTAGAGAACCTTTAATTCTTGGGCATAGTGTATTCCTTATAGATATGATTTAGAAACAGTTGATTCTGAGGGTATTTATTTTTAGTTACTCATAAAAAACAGAATAGAGATAAAACAAGTTATTATCCCAGAACTCTCCATTTGTAAGATAAAGAAAGTTGCATTCTAAACTTGGGCACAAACCAAATCTTTAGGATATGCAAACAGTGGGAGTTTATAGAGCAGAGAAAATGAATGAGCTACAGATACATATACCAGGACAGACAGATGGTAGCAAAACAACTTAATAATATATTTATAAAGCTAACACAATGATATATCATGTAAAAACTCACCTGTGAGGGAATAACACTTTAATGTAAGACAGCAAGAGCAGGAAAAACAAAATTGAGAATAGTTGTTACCACTGGTGGTGGAAGGAATAAGGAGTCAGGGAGAATGCATGGAGCATTAAGAATGAATCATTGGTTGGATATACATATTCTTAAATTGAGTACACCGGGGTGTTCATAGGCTTTCATTTTATAATTATTGAGACAAATTACATATTCATTACTATGCTTTTAAAAGTACAATATTAAATATTACATGAGAAAGACATAATTTCTTCACATGGAGACCTTACAATTTAATAGAACACACAGATATACCCACAAGTAATAATTATATTACCTTATGTAAATTGTATAGTATAGATTTAAAAAACACCATAGATGTATTTTTATTAAGGTATGCACTTTCAAAATTAAATAAAAATTATAGTTTACTGACTTTAATAACATGTAATTGTATAATACAACATCCATGATACTCTTTATAACAGTACTTTTCCTTAATTAATTTTAGGAGTAGGTTAGATACGATTGGAATTCATCTTTCTCATTTGTTCTTTCTTTGATTAATACTTCCTAAGGTTTAGAAACAAGTGTTGCAAGAAAAGTAACTAGATGTTCAGTAACTGGTAAGTGCAGAAATACTTGTCAAATATTTATTTTGAATTACTTAGGAATATGGCAATATTCTATGCTGCATGAAATTCAATCAAGATTCTGTTTGTGGTACTGTGTACAAACTGTTCTCTGGTGCCATTCTTTATTAATCTTGGTAGAACATGGATTTTACTGTGGTCCAGAGATTGTCGTGGTTGATTATAGAATTCAAGATAAAACTAGTTACCCTAGTGGCAATTTATTCTTTGTTGTATACGCATATTCTCTTTTGTAAACAAGAGGCTGGCAAGTATCTTGGAAGAATTATTTCTTCTTTTAGAAATACCCATTTTTAGAAGGCCCAATAGATTTTCTCCTGAAAAATTTATTTATGTTGGCCAGGGTTTAGATCTGTGATTTCACTGAAGGAAAAAATGGGAAGAAAAATACTTAATTCTTTCTTCTGTTGTTTGGATCTTATTTAACTAGAATAGGTTCTTGATAAATTATTTTTTCATGCAAGTTTAAATGCTTTCTACTTCAGGTCTATTTGAAATTCACTAGAAATATATTCTAGATAATTTCTTAAAGATATATTGTTGGAAACTAAGCTGTATTTCTGATGGTTGGAGAAAGCATTTTATTTACCACATTTTATGGGTATTAAAGTGAACATTTAAAATATTTTAGCAGCTGACATTGGGGTGTATCATTTAATAGAAGAATGCCAGTATTAGCTGTAGTTTTCCTTTTATAGTGATACACAAAATAATGGTTACCCTGAAAGTCAATGTCTTAGATTAAATTAAATAAGATGATAATTAATTGTCAAGAGACAATAACATGACAGATTTTTACCCGTTACATTGTCCCTTCTTTCTTCCTAAAATTCATGAAACTAAAACACACAATGCTAAAGGGTAGCTACTAGATATGTTTGTACAATGTAATACTGTAATATTGATTACACAAATTGGTGAATATTGGAAAGCATTAGTAACTAGACTGTAATTAGAAAGAGTCCCACTCATTTAGCGATGGGCACTTAGACTGCATCCAGCACTTGGCTATTGTAAATAACACTGCTATGGACATTGGATGCATAGGTTTTTCTGAATTGGTGTTTCAGGATTCTTAGGGTATAATCCCAGTAGTGGAATTGGTGGGTCAAAAGACAGTTCCATTTTTAATTTTTTAAGGAAATTCTATACTGTTTTCCACAGTGGCTGTCCAGTCTGTGTGCAGAAAGAAAGAAGGAACTCTTATCCTTCGCAACAGCGTGGATGAAACCAGAGAGTATTATGCTGAGTGAAATAAGCCAGGCAGTGGAAGGGAAATACCATATGATCTCATCTATAAGTGGAACCTAATCCGCAAAGCAAACAAGCCAGCAAAATAGAACCAGAGACATGGAAATAAAGAACCAACTGACATTAACAGGAGGGGGTGGGGGAATAACAGGGGAAAGAAGGGGAATGGTCATCAAGGAACATGTTTAAAGGACCCATGGACAAAGACAACAGGGGCAGTGAGGAGGTTGAATGTGGAGGGGGGGATGGGGCAAAGGAGAATAATGGGGGGGTGATGGGGACAACTGTAATTGAACAACAATAACAAAAGGATAAAAGAAAAATTAAATTTTAGAATAGTTTTAGATTTACAGAAGAATTGGGAAGATAGCACAGAGTTCCTATACATCCCCACCCAGTTTTCCCTATTAACAACTTATGTCAGTATGGTACATTTTTTATAATTTATGAACTTAACATTAGTATGTTAAATCTATACTTTATTAAGATTTCCTTAGTTTTTTTCCCCCTAATTTCCTTTTTCTGTTACAGGATCTCAACCAGGTTTTTTTTTAGGGGAGTGTTGTAGCCATTCTAACAAGTGTACAGTGGCATATAGAAGACAGTTTGATAGTAGTTCCTAAAATTCAAAATGTGAATACCACTTGACACATCTAGAAATTTATGTAGTGGATAAGCTTGTGAGTGTATGTAAATATATTTAGACTTGAGCTTCTAAAGCAAGTCATAGCAGTCTTTTCAGAGTAGGGTTCCACTTGCATAAAAATATATATAAATGCAAAGGACATATCTATAGGGGGCATAGGAGAACTCATTACCAGTGATTTCCTCTGGAGCAAGAAATTGAGAGGACTTAAGCTGAGATTGTGATAAGAAAGGCAGCAAGAAAAGGAGACCATGCACTTACTACTTTCTAGCTTCTTACAGTGTTTCAATTTAACAATAATATATTATCCTTTTAATTAAAATAATTAAATGGTTCACATTGGCTATAACTTCTAAAAATAAAAAACTTCTTCTATGAAACAAACAAACAAACAACAAAAAAGCTCCAACTGGAAGAGATTAGCCAAAGAACATATATAAATATACGCATAGCCCATGGACACAGAAAATGATGTGGTGAAGGCTGGGGTGGGGGGAGCTGGGTGAAGAGGGGTAGGGGGACAATTGGAGAAATCTGTAATAGTGTAAAGAATTTTAAAAAAATACTAAAATATTAAAACTACTAAAATTCTTTTTTTAAAGAGTCCTACATTAATGTTATGCAAAATAAGCATTTTGTTGTTGTTTTTGCTCACCAATCACTATACTAAGCAAGTATATAGGTCAGTCTAGGATTTTAGAATATATAAATGAGGAATAAATGCAAACATACTTAAAAGAGCACTGAGACAACAGGAAAGCCAGAAGAAAAAGGGTTGTTTTGCTACAAGCTGACAGGAAAATGTACCACAAGCAGTTACGGGCACAGTAGAAACCCTTCAGTCTACAATTGTACCTGTATCAAACAAGTAAAAATGGTTTATGAAATAAAGATTTTGTTCATTTATAGCCAGTAGGAGCTCAACATTAAGTATTTTTAAATTCAGGAAAACTTTTCAATTTGTCAAGAGAAAGGTAAAAGCCAATGGCCTGTGATTCCGATAATTCACCATCCTCCATTGTAATTGTATGCCCCCCTCCATGTCACATGTTCTTCTGTCTCTTCCTAATACTGAGGTACACAACAGCAAAAGGAACCCTAGCATAGGATTAAAGAATAGGGTATAATATTTTTGGAATTGTGTTAACTAAAATTGCTTTATTTTAATATTTGTGTCATGAGTATTTAAAATAATAAATTTGATTTTTAAACCTTTTAAATATGTTAAAAATACACACACCAAATTCTACAACCATATTGCATACTTAAAACCTGATTATTTTTGAAATATGTTTCTAGTAGATGTGAGGGGCATTGAAATAAAGATAGCAATGTACTTTCAAAGGATTAGAATTACCAAGTTATCTCTAACCTACTAAAAGACACAGTCCTGTTGGTAAATTGTGTTATTAGATATGTTTCATTTATGTAGAATTTTACTTAATTCAACTCAAATTAAATTGTTTTTCCCTAAGAATTTGAATGGTCACAAACAGCTACCAACCTAAGCTTAAAAATTCAGGTCATTGAAAAAAGGTAGCTAAATATGCAGCTGGAGTTTATTGGTATGGGGTCAGTCTCTCATTATTTAATATTTAATATTTTGAAAAGGGAACCTTCAACCGGATCTTTTACAATGCTGGCATGATTTGTCATAGCTAGAAAAACTTAAGAACTACAAAAAAATAAGATGAAGTATCCAGAATTTTTTTGGCATGTGATTGAAGAAGGGAAGGCAGAAGACTCAAAAAGATGAGTATACTAGAAAGAATGTACTGTATAAGACCTAAAATTTTACCAAATGAATATATTTTCTGGCAGGGTCCAGAGAACCATCCGTTGCCTGCAACAATAACAAATGTGCTACTGCAAGGAGACAGTAGTGAGCAACTCAGTGGTGACTATTCTTTGTAGTCCAAGGTTAGTAGCTGGGGAGGCTTCCAAATATCAAGGGAGATGGTGAAATTCTGAAATCTAAAAAGTCCAGTGGTACCATGTAATCGTCAGGGGTAAGGTGATATAATTACTATAATGGGCAGGAAACCTGAATCTAACGGACTCTGGTTCACAAGGATCTCTGGAGAAGATTAACAAACATAGTGTTCCGAGGGACAATAGATGGTGTGGTAGTTAATTTTATGTGAATACTTGGAGGATGTTTTTGGATGATATTATCATTTAAATTGGTGAACTTTGAATAAAGCAGTTTGTCTCTATATTCTGAGTGGGCCTCATCCAATCAATTGAAGATCTAAGTGGAGTTGATAGAATGGCCTCCCCAAGCAAGAGGGAATACTCCAGCAGACCGTCTTCAGACGTCATCTACACCATCCACTTTCCTAAGGTTCTAGCCTGCCAGTTTATTACAAAATTTGGACTCACCAATATTCATGATTAAATGAGCCAATTCCTTGTAATAAACTCCTTCTAAATACATATGCATCCTGGTAGTGGTGACATTTTTCATGTAGCCAGCATTTTTCTATGGATGACACACTGTGTATACTCACATTCAGAAGTGACCTTTTTGACCTGAGTAGTGATACCAGAAAGCCGTCCAGCTATGGCAGCCACTCTGCATATACTGACACAAAATGACCAGTTCAGTGTTCCTCATATGTAATAATTCAAAGACTTGAATAGTTCTGCAGCTGAGGTGTTGGTTGGCAACAACGTGCACATCCTCCTGAAAAATATATCACACAAAAGCAAACATTGTTGCCTTGTTGCCAACATCAGTAGACTTGTTGACCTGGATTGTGTGCCGTGGTGACTCATCAATCCTCTCAAACAATTGTGCCTCAGTATCCTTTGCTGTTTCATCAGTTTGTCTAGTTATTGTGCTAGCCAAAAAAGGAACACATGCCACCTTTTTTTTAATTGTAACCTCTCCTAAAAGTTCATGACAAATGTCCTTAGCATCAGGCAGGATCAACTCTTCACTAGTAGTAAAGGGATTCTTAGCTTTAGCAATGCAGTTAGCCACTAAGAATGATACTTTCAGTGCAGACACATTTGATGAAGTGGTGGCCTTCAATAATTGCTTCTACTCTTTGTGTTCACATTTTTTTCTTTTGAAAATTACAAATGCTTATTTTTTAATGCAGTGTGCTTGGTCTCCCTTTGGTAAAGTAGTTTTGAAGATTTCATGGCTTCATTGGATAACTGGTCACCACATCTTATACAAAGCAGGCTTGGAGTATGTGAAACACCTATTGCAATGAACCTGTAATTTAAGTAAGATTCTTGGTATTTTCTTTTAAATGCAACTTTGTTTTCTGGGCAGTCTTAGAGTCTTTTGCTGTCTCATAATTCGGTCTTTCCCTTTTTTCAAAGAAGCTCTCCAATTACATTTGTTTTTCATTCATTTTGGCTAGGGTTAGTTTGTGGGCTTATCAAAAATTTGACTGAGACAAGTTTGTACCTCAGGAAAGAGGCGCAGATGGAAGTGGTACATAAAACAATGGGCAGGCCACACATGGACTAAAATAAGTGTCAGATTCAGACTTAAAACCTGCTACCAGATGCAGCTATACAATTGAAGTACATCAACTTCCTTGCCACTATAAAGTCTGCCACCATATGAAGTTTGTCACTTACCACTCACTGATAGGGTTTTGATATGAGTCTGCAAGCAATTGATTTATTAGGGTCTCTGTGATGTCAAAACTCTCTGCTAATGATTATTTGTATTTATAGCTGCTTCCCAGTGCTAGCATAACTGCCTCAGCTCCACCTCAGACCATCAGGCATTCGATTCTCTTAAGAAGCAGGCAACCTAGATCCCACGCATGTGCTGTTCACAGTAGGGTTCATACTCCTATGAGAATCTAATAGCATTTGCCACTACTGATGTGACAGGAGGAGGAGCTCAGGTGGTAATGTGATTGATGGCAAGCATCTGTAAATACAGATGAAGCTTCACTCATTCTCCTGCCACTCACCTCCTGTTGTATGGCCCAGTTCCTAACAGGCCACGAATTGATATCAGTCTTTGGCCCAGGGCTTGGGGACCCCTGATCTAACCTACTGTTGAATCCTTCAAGGAAATTCTTCATTTCAGATATTGTAATCTTCATTTATGACTGGTTCTTATTTACAGTTTCTGTATCCTTTTTAATGCTTGCTATCTCTTTATTTAAGTTCTTGCTGAGATCACCCATCCCTCCCCTAAGAACTTTGAGCATCCTTATAACCATTATTTTAAACTCGGAATCTGGCATTTGTGTTGTTTCCATTTCATCTATATCTGTTCATTATTTTTGTGGGGATTTCTGTTGTTATTTCGCTTGGGACATTTTCTTTTGGTTGTTGCCCTATTTGATCTCTTTGTGTAAAGGTAGGTGTGCTATGTCTCCTGAACCTGTTTTTATTATTTGTATGATAAGGGTGTCTTGCTGGGATCAGTTGCATAATCCTTCAGAATCCTTGAATTCCATGCTCCAAGAATTTTTGTGTGTGTGTTCTGTGTTCCACTTGCTGTCTTATATGCTGTTGGCTGTTTTGTTGGTAAGAGTTATTCCTTCAGGCTGGGCTGCTGTGAGAGTGACCTACAAGCTCTGTGTGTGGGATGCTGTGCAATTGTTACCCCTTGATGAAGCATTATTCCCATCAGGGTCTGGAGAATGCAGAAATCCCCTTCTGGGAGTACTAATAGTGTTGGCTAGTTTGTTTGAGCTTGGGTGTGGGTTGGAGCCCATCACTGATTTTGTCTGGGTCCAGCTGGATGGGGTTCAGATATAGGTCACTGTCAGACATTGTATATAACCGGCGCTAGGCTTCCTCTCTATAGCTATCATGCTGCTTGCTGCTTGCGTCTGTGTTTACCAGACCTATATTTGCATGCGAGGGTCCAGTTTATGTAAAAAAAAAATCAACTTTTTTCTGCTTGGAATTGGTGGCAGCTGTGTAAAGAACTAAGGCTCCCTGAGGTCAGCCTCCTCCTTTCAGCTGCTCTGCCCCTCCCTGATGTTAGTGGGTCTTCCTCCTGGGCCTTTTGATGAGGGTCTGCACAATGAACCAGGCCTGTTAAGATAGGGCTAGCAGGTTTCCCACTTCATTGATTGTACAGTCTGTAGGTCACTCAGTGAGGACAGAGTAGCCCCTACTCAAAGCGAACCCCTTCAATCTTTGCCAGAGAGTCGGGCACTTGCTTCCTCAGGGAGGCTCATTGCAGGTTCAGGTTGGGTACATCCAGCTTTCCCCTTTGCAGGAGTGCGTTCAGCAGCTCTGAACTTTAGGGGATAGATTAAAAGAGCCTCCTGTTGGGGCTGGAGCTTGAACAGACCACGGGTGGGAGCTAAGCTCAGTCTCATTCTAAAACCTTAGTAGGAGGCTAAACTCTTTGTTCCATCCTCAGGCAATATGCCAGAGTCCCCATTCTGAGTTTCTTTTTCTTGAACCCATGGAAATGCTCCCAGTGGGGGAATCTGGGACCTGGCAGGGCTGTTCTGGAGAGTTTCCCCTTTGCAAATGGTACTTGCCACCCTGTAGGAGCAAGGTGGGCCCTCCTTTTTTTTCCCAGTGGGGTTTGCCTCACTGCAAAATATCCCAGCAGCTCAACTCTCACCCATGTAACACCGAGCCAACAGGCTCATAGGAGGTACAGTGCAGATCTCTTTGCTCTGTGCAGCACCTGGCCTGCCTGCAACCCAAGCCAGGTGGGGCCCCTTGTTGCACAAATTTCTGATCTCTCTGTCCAGTTGGTCTCATTGGGAAAGGACCCGAAGACACAGCAGGGTTTGGCAATGCTGAGACTATTTCAAAATGTCTAAAAAAAAATCAGCTCTGCTAGGCTTCCCTCTCCAGCCACCTGGGTGCCACCCATACACTTGCAAAGGGGAGGTTCTCTTTCCCAAGCCACTTAGTAAGTTCTCAGTTTTGGTCTCCACCCCATGCCTCCCTAGCAGTCAGATATCCCTTTTATGCCACTGCTGTCTGCCACCCTCAGAGGCCCTATTGTAGCAGCATGGTTTCTCCTGTGGTCTGAACTCACGTAGCGAACTCTTCAGTCTGGCACCAAAACTATAGAAGTATTTCACACTAAATTTGGGAACTCCGATTTTCACGGGTGTGGTGGAATCACACTACTT
Source organism: Anoura caudifer (assembly GCA_004027475.1). Lineage (NCBI taxonomy): Eukaryota > Metazoa > Chordata > Mammalia > Chiroptera > Phyllostomidae > Anoura > Anoura caudifer. Next base: position 136,771 of record PVKU01000830.1, on the reverse strand, counting down.
CCTGCTTCCAGAGACCACGCAGTCTCCTCTTTCCATCTCTATTGCTGTGAGTTGGGAACTGCTGGGTGCAAATGACTCCACAGTTCTAAGTGGAGGGAGCTCAGCTGCTTTTTCAATTCAGTCACTCAGTTAGCAGAACAGCCGCACATTGGGTCCTTGACGATTCACATTCCTTTTTCTCTTATCAGTCTCTATGCAGTACCCATACCACCCAACTGAGTCACTGTCTGGGTGTCTACATAAAACTTCCCCAAGGAACAGAATGTCTCTGAAAGTCACTGCTGGCTGTAGGCTGCAGGTATCTCTGAAAGACCCGGTGTGGCAACCTGGCCCCTTTAGCAGTCTGAGCCCCTGTCCTGAGCTCTCCAGTCTGGCACCTCAGCAATGGAAGTACTACGTGCTGTGAGCCTATAGCCTGAGTCTCACGGTCTCAGTGGATTCCCCCAAATTTCGCCCAACAACAACAACAGACAACACACAGTCTCCTCTTCCCACCTCTGTTGATGAAGGTTGGGGAACCCTGTGTGAAATTAAGGGCCCTGACTCCTCCGAGTGGGGAGGCTGTTCCAAAGGTGCAATTTCTGACTGGCCTCTCAGCTGCAACAAGGCCATGCAAAGGCTCTTTCCCTTTCCACTTACAAACCCCTTTTACTGGACTCTACAAAGCTTCTTTTGTATTCCTTGGCTTTAAATCTTCATATAAGCAAAGACTCAGCTGATCGTTCAGATTGGATGTGGGAAGTTCAGCTGAAAATCTGGGTTGGGGGCAGGAACAGTTGGATTCAGCTTCTACCTACTCAGCTGCCATCTGAGTAGGTTCAGCCATTTTAATAATAGCCATTCTGACACAAGCCAGTCAGAGAAAGACAAGTACCATATGATTTCACTTATATGTGGAATCTAATGAACAAAATAAACTAACAAAGTAGAAACAGACTGACAGAGAATACACCGATAGCTGTCAAAGGAGAGGGGTGTTGGGGGACTGGGTGAAATGATGAAGGGGTTAAACAAGAAAAAAGTCATAGACACAGACAACAGTATGGTGATTACCAGAAGGAAAGGGTTTGGGGAGGATAGAAAAGGGTAAAGAAGGGATAAGTGGTGATGAAAGGAGACTTGACTTGAGGTGGTGAACACACAATGCAATATACAGGTGATGTACCTTAGAATTGTACACATGAAACCTATATAATTTTATTAACCAATGTCACCCCAGTACTTTCAATAAAAAGTAAAAGTTAGCAGTCTTAATTTTTTTTAAATAGTGCATCTAAGCCTTCTTAGGTGGCCATGACACTGTAAAGATGGTCACAGTCCTTCAAAATGAGGAATATATTTTCAAACAATGTCCATGTCATATGGTGCTGTGTACCTGAATATTGGAAGCCACAAAGATGTGAACTGAGGGGTGGAAACAGACCCTCACCCCTGTCTTAGTGATCCAGGGGTGACTCTTCTTTCTTGGTTCTACAGCTCTAGGTTTTGTTGTAGTGAGTATTCTGATTCCCAGTAATCAGGGGAAAGGACACTCCTACTGGGGAATGTAGCAATATTTCCACTGAACTTAAAGTTATAAATGGTGACCCAGACTGTTTTAGCTCAGTGGTTGGACATCATCCTGAAGACCAAAAGTTTACCAGTTCCATTCCTGTCCAAGGGATATACCTGGGCTGTGGGCCAGGTCCTGGGAAGGGAGCGTGTGAGAGGCGACAGATCGATGTTTCTCTCACATGTTAATATTCCTCTCCCTCTTTTCCCCCCTTTCTTCTTTTCTCTCTGAAAAATAAGTAAAATCTTAAAAAAATAAAGTTACAAATGGTGACAGGATCCTTGTGCCAGTAGATCAGATATTTAAGAAGAGAGTCACTGTATTGGCAGAAGAAATTAAACCTGATCATCTTGCTGATACAAAGGGGCAAGGAGGGGTATTTCTTGAATTCAGGAGGATCATAGGTATGTGGGTGTGGGGGGACAGAAGAGGGTCTCTTGCTGCTTTCATGCCTAGTATTATCTGTACATGTGGATTTTTAGCAGCTGTCATTCATCAAGGGTGCCATGAGCATGGCCTCTTGGGTTTAACTGTCTGTGTTAACTCCTAGTACAAGCCAAGAAATGGTGAGGAGAATCTAGAATGGATGGTAGAGGAAGCAGATAATAAACATCAGTTGTTTAGCAAAGGAGTATAAAATTTATCCCTCCATGTTTCTTTCAGTTTCATGTCTACTTATTCTTCTAATAAATTTTTCATGACCACCACTTCAAAGAATCAGTGACAGGATGAAGTGAACTTAACATGTGATGTGAGTGGATTTTGACTATACTGTAGCAAATTTTTCTTTGTGCTTACTCTTGTTTCCTCTCCCTTACAATTTCAGTGCACACCAGCCTATTTTCTTCTGACAACACCTGCCCTTTTTTCCCTAACAACTGACTTTGCCTTCTGAAGCTTACTTTATTTGTTTGTGTAGAAGGTCAGCAGTATCAGCAAATCATGTGCCTGTTGCTCAAGTGATTCTTTGCCAAACAGCAAACAGGAGTGGGTCTATGAGTACCCCATGCTCCTTGTGGCACAGCAGGCATAAGTTTGATGCTAGGCTCACACTGGCTGTCAGCTTCTTTAGGACTTGAAGTCTCATAATCCACAGTAACAGCTGACTGGTAGTGCACCCTATTCCTACCTTCCTTCCTGGCTGTGTCGAAGGTCTACATTCAGCAATTGGGATTTTCTTCAATTTTTATATCAATTACTTGTATTAGAATCCTTTTATCAATGTTTGCTTCTGGGAGAACCAAATAAGGTCACTAAATGTTTGACAAGCTTCCAAAAGTAGCCTTCTTCTGTTCCAAGTCCTGGGTTTTCATACTCCCCTTTTCTCAGATCATATAAAGACAGAAATGATGGCTTGATCATTGAAGAATAAAAATAGAGAGGGTGGCTGGTGACTGATATAAAAGAATCAAGACACAGAATCATTACTTTTGTTACCCACATCTGCTTTCGGTCTCTCAGCCTTGTTTTCTGAACACAACTTCACGCTGCATGTCCTCCTGCTAGTTACCTCCTCCAGCCCATTCCTGACGGCTCCTTAATCTCTTAAACTGTCATTATTAATGTTCCAAGTATGTGTTCTCTGCCTTCAGGAAGGTAGAGAAAAAGAAAGAGTGGTTATTTTAGATATATCTTCCTCTATTCTAGCTATCTTGATGACATTTCTTATTGCTGGTGTTTATTTTTTATGAGTTCATACATTATCCAGGTGCACAAGTATTTTCTCTAGAAGAAGTAACCGAGGAATGGCCAGCTATCTTATAAAATACTGTGAGAGAAATATTATTATTGCTATTTTTTTTAATTAGGAACTTTTTATTTAGCAAAGTTGCTGATTTTAATCTAATTTTCTTCAATTTTGCAACTTGAGTTCTTAGCCATAAAACTACCTTCCTTTTTAAATAAATTTTGTGTATGAAGAAACACAAGTTTTGTCTTGCTGGCTTATGTACCTGTTCTTCCCATTTCAACTCCATGTCTGTTTCTTTACCTTTCCTTATATACCCACCTTCTCCTGTCTGCTCATTCTTTCTGTCCCACTTTCCTTCCTCTATCTATACATAGAAGAGAAAACTGCCTTCTAAATCCCGTATTTCTGAGGTTTGATCGAACACTGTTGAGAATATCCTTAAGCAATTATACATCATTTAGTTTCTAGAGCCACTGCACAGAACTCACTTGAACACTGTCCATTGACCATGAAGAAAGTGATAAGCAGCCTCAGTGAAACCCCTTTCTTCCCTGTGACCCCAGTGGTTACAGCCTTCTAGTGTCTCAGCCTCTTTTATGGCCAAGCTATCAATATGTCCTAGTCACTGCAACTGTAAAGGCCCCATTTTATCCTATGATTGATATTCATTAATATTACTGGGAAATGGTTTTCCAGACAACTCAAAGACATAAATATGTATTAGAGGCATATGTGTGAATGTCAATGCTTACATTTTAGGGTGCTTTCTTGCTCAGGTGACATTGGAAGTGAACTAGCAGATTCTCTACTAGCTGTGTTTGTATTAACTCATTCTCCTTTCAAATGAGCCTGAGGCTCTTGCACAGTGGTTATCAGCTAGTACACAGAAGGCTGAACTGGGAATGGCCCACCACAGTACTTTGTAAATTGGCTTGACATGTGCAGGGTGGGGGAGGGGGGATGGCAAGGATGTGTACTCATATTTATGAGAATACTTTAGTTTTTTACAATAAATTTAAAATGTTTAGTTTGACTTTATTATTTTTAAAATAAATATAAGCATAATCAGGATCATTTACATGATTATCTTGTGATCCAGTGCTGGTATATTCAATGTCTATATTCAAACACATGTTTGGTAGAATGAGTGCTACTTGGTACTAATTTCATTGTTTCAGGCTAAAATTCAACTAAACATCAGTAAAGAGTGAAGACAACTTGGTGGTAAATATTGTTTATTTTTGCTAATTAAAATCAATCACTATGCAAAACTTATGCAAGCATTCCAAAAATGGAAAGTCAAGAGATAATCAAGTAAATACCTAGCACTAAGTACTATTACCATATTCAAGACAAACTAAAAAAAAAAAAATCCTACACTCAGAGTTATACACATATTGAGAATATTTTCTGTTCCCAAACATCATGACCATATTAATTAATGCTGATACCAAATATTATTTTTATAGTTTTGCGATTTTTGATATTTTCGATTGTAAAATGTCAATAAACATGAAACTTTAAGTATAGTTAGATGGTATTTCAGTTAAAAAATTCAAATAAACACTAGAGGTCTAAGTGATTTTATTTTTTCTTTAAAAAGGATTTATACATTATTTACATCTAAAACAAAAATAAAAGACCTAAAAATACAAGAGGTGTAATTTTTTCCCTTCCAGGCTTCTCATAGATCACTTCTTAGGTAGCAGAGTAGGTGTATGTTACTTCATGTTGTGATTTTTCCTTTTTATTGTTCTTTGATTTTGACATTCCAATTTTGTTTTCTGAAAGCCATGTGGAGACTCTTATTATTAGAGATAATAAGCCTCTCTTTATTCACACACATTCTTGGGGTTTAAAATACTTTTGGAACTTTGAGTTGGAGAGTAGCTGATGGAAAGGATAAGAGCCCAGAGACCCTGGTGACAATGTAGCTCTGCCTGCCCCAGCTCTATGATTATGGAGCAGGAATTTTACTTCTCTGTGGCTCAGTTTCTCACTGTAATATGACAGTAGCAGAATTTAGCTCAAAGGATTGTTATTCAAGTTACTAATTCAATTGTGCAATATGAATGATTCACAGCTGACACTCAATAAAGAGTGCTTCCTTGCCTTTCTCCCTAACATTTAGAGCCAGGTTTAATGCACTGAGGAAACTCAGTGCTGGTGCATAATACTTATATCTTCTATTTGAACAGATCTCTATAACCAATTTTGAGAAGAATACTAGATTTCATGATTTATCTTCCAATGATATTTGCCATTATAAAAAAATACCATTTTAAATGTCAAAGGGTGGGGGATTCCCACATCTACAAAACACTGAACAACCAAAAAGTCTCAGATTCAGAAGGAAAGAGCCAGTGAAGGGAGCAGTGTTGACAGTTTGGAGGAGAATGAAAGGTCATACATGGGAGAGACTCAGAACAAATTACACTCGATCAGTCACCTTCTGAACTCCTGCAACTATGTGCCAGGGTCTTTTCTGAGAACTGGGAACAGAACAATAAACAAGACAGTTTCTACAGAGCTAACACACTACTTAGAGGCATGGTGGGGAGGTAGACAATAAAAAGGTATACACATATCTATTATCTGAAGTCTGGGAAGGGTAGGTGCTAAGGGAAAAACAAAGCAGGATGCTCATTTTCTGTTTCATGAAACAATGGCAGACAAATAATGCACAGTCAGTAAATATTGTTTCCTTTATGAATGATTGATGCCAAAAAATTTCCAACTATCGGCACACCCTGATCCTAAACTCCAAATTTATGGCTTTGGAATTGTGTTTTATGTGGTAGTGGTTGTATTTCACTTTCTATAATTTGTACTTACTGAATGCCTTTTCTATGCCTGACATTGTTCTAGACATGGAACAGTGTATAGTGCATAATGTAGCTCATATTCCAGGAATATAGACAGTTAATAATAAAATAAGCAAATTATGTAATATACTCTATGAAGTGAAATAGAAACAAGTTTGCGTGTGTCAGGTGTGGGAATGATAACTAAGTGCTGTCAAAGAAGTTTTTTTTTGAGAAGTTGACATTAGAGTAATACTTAAAGTAGGTAAGAAACAAGCCATGTACATATTTGAGGAATCTGGGTAGAAAGTATGGCAAGAACAAGAGATGTGAGATGGAAATGTGTCTGGCGAACTCATTGAACAGAAGTGGGAGCATTGTGGTTCAAGATGTTTAAAAAAGGAAAAGATTAATAAGAGATAATACCAGAAGGCTATTGTTTGGGATAGCAACTCTGTTTTCAGGGAAATGAGAGAGAGAGAGAGAGAGAGAGAGAGAGAGAGAGAGAGAGAGAGAGAGAGAGAGAAAGAGAAATGGGGAGAGAGACCCTACTGAATTATAGATCTCACTATGTACAAATACGCTCAAGACTCCCTTCAGGATTTGCCCTGTGATTATCAGGAAAAGAGTAGGCCAAGAGATACATGATAATTAGGTAGGGAAAGTGAGACCTCATGATGCTGAGCAGTTCAGAGGAAAAGTCTCAAGGTGACACACTGCAAACCAGTATTTGAAGGGTATAAATTGAAAAGAGGCCACTGACATTTGTTCAGTAAAACACTTAGGATTTAAAAAGGATTATCATTTTTGTCCAGAGCAGTAAAATATTGAAGACATTTTACTGGTGTTAGGGATCAATAAACGTTTTCCATAAATGACCATTAGGTAAATATTTCAGGCTTTTTGGGTCATATCATTTCTGTTATAAATATTCAACTCTATCATTATAGCTGAAAGCAGCTGTAAACAATATGTAAATAAATGAAAATGGCTAAGTTCCAATAAAACTTTCTTTACAGAAACAGCTAATAAACTGGATTTGACCTGTAGGGCATGGGTTGATGCCTCCCAAAAAGGTTTGCATGGAAGGGTAAAACATGAATAAATTCTTTTGTCAGTTAAGATTTTAAACTTTTGTATTAGATGAACTATTCATCATAGACTGTTTGATTTTCTCATCTGAGGGCATTGGAGGGCATCAGAAAGACTTGGCTTTTACTCTAAAAAAATAGGAAGCATTTTGAAGACTTTACTCAGAGACATGTAGTGTTACTGAATTTTATTATTGCTCTACTCTGACTGCTGAGTTCAGAATAGGTTGTAGGGAGAAGGGTCAAAACATGGAGAATGATTAAGAACTTATTTCAGTAACACAGTTGTTATGAGCTGAATTACATATCCCAAAAAGATATTGAAGTCATAATACCCAGTACCTCAGAATGTAACCTTATTTGGAAATGAAGTATTTACAGAGGTAATCAAGTTACAGTGAGGTTATTAAGGTGAGGCCTAATCCAATATGATTTGTGTTCTTGTAAAATGGAAAAGTTTGTACGCAGGCTTGTACACAGGGAGAATACCATTGAAGATGAAGACATATTTTTGCTTAATTCCATGGCAATGTTGAGCTTTAAACTTGTAATGAAACAACTCAATTTCCCAGTTTGTTAATACCCCAAACTATTCAAACATTATGAGGCTGATGAGTGTGAGTGAGTATGTGTGTATTTGTGCAGTTTGTAGTAATTTTATCTTCAAATTACGCAGATGAGAGCAAGAAGAACAATTTCACTTATATAAATAACAACCATTTTTCAGTGCTTTTTATGATAGGAGATTTTTTTTTCTAAATGTTTTATATATATCATTGTATTTAATCTTCATAGCACTGTTAAAAAAACAGGCCTTATGATTCTTCCATTTTACATATGAGCACCCTGATTCTCAGACAGTTTAAGTAGCTTACCTAAGCTAATAAGTGGCAGAATCAAGATTACTGTCCACTTGTGTCAGAATCCATAGGCCAAGTTCTGACCCTCTTAGCAATACTGCTGAAAAGACTTTGATAGCTAGTAAGTCCATGGTAGCCTGAATTAAAGGTGGACACTAGTGATTTTGGATTTCCAACCACTCTTGAATTACACCACAGAACTTACGGAAACACCTTCCAGATGGTACAGTAGATGCTCATCTTTTGTTTAGTTTGTGTTCTGGGTATTGCCCCTGTTACCCAAGTAAGGTACAGCAGAGATGTTCCCATAGGAGTTTGCTCAACCCCTATAGCCTCTCAAATTATGCCATCAACCTGATCATTATGCAAATATTTATTGCACCCTCGCTGTCTTGAACCATTACAGTAGGCTCCCAAGGAGATTTCTGAGGTTCCAATGTCTCTTCCATTTGACCTACAAACTCTAGAAAAGTGTATTCAAATACCACTTAGCAAGCTACAGACCTGTGCAACAGATTGTTTGATCCTCATAATAAAGCTATATTGCTCATTTTACAGAGAGCAAAATAAAGTTCACAGAAGTTAAGTAGTATTCCTTCACTAATTCAATAAATAAGTTGTACCACTGGAATAAAAAGGGGAAGTTTTGTTACTAAACCCAGTATCCATTCTGTTATGAAAAATTGCTTCCTTAACTGGGAATCCAATTGCCAAATCAGAACTACTATTGTGTATGTACTCCTTAGTTCACAGTCTTCAATGGCTCTCCACTGACTATAATTGAAGGAACTAACATTGAGTCCTTCAAATTTGTGAGGCCAAGCAATTTCTGTAGTCTCCTCTTTAACCTTTCCTCCAAAACTATGTAAACCTAAACTCTAGATAGAGGTTGCAGAGGTTCTATAGAAAGTAACCTCACAGGGTGATCTGATTATAAATTCCTAACAGGGAGGTCATTGTGGATTATCACACCCAGACATATAATTTCTTTAGTGAAAGGTTTATTTTTTGCCTTAAGCAAGCTCTATTCATTGTTTCTGTGCATCTAGCTTAACCCACCTTTGAAACAGCCCCGCTCAGACCCCTCCTTTTAAAGCGTGACCACCCTCAAGAGAGCACATAATCTCGTGAACTAACCTGTAATCCACACCTGCCTTGTTTTCTCCCACCTTCATGTAATCTTTCTTACATTCCCTCCTTAGTTTCAAATGCACATCAGAAGGTGCAAACTGCCACCATGAAAGGCATTTTTCTCAGTCTGTTGAAATCTTGCTTCCAGGGGTGTCCTCTGGTTCAAATACATTTTAATAAAACTTCCCTACTAGTTTGGACTTTCTTATGTCGACAAATATAAACCTTTCATGGACTGTCTCCAGCCCACACACATGTCATTTTGGCTCATACACAATTGTCTAAAGGAGGAAATTAATCATAACTATGTCAACAATTGGCTGGGAGTATGTAACAGCTGCTTTCTTACCAGAATCTGAAGCTTCCAACTTTGCGCTGTTCTCCCACATCCATTGTCATGGACCCAGCAAGCTTCCCAAGGTGCGTTCCCTGTTGGACCCGCATGTACGGGTCAGAGTGTGGCTGCTGTCATACAAACTGTGTCTAACAAACCAGTATTTAAAAAACCCTATATTATAATAGAAAAGTAAAATTCCTATTGTTCTCAAATGTTTAAAAAACTCCTTGACATACTTGTTAAAAATGCCGTTTCTAGACTGCACCCACACCGGCTATGTATAGAATTACTTATATGCAGTTTAGAATTATTACGTTCAGTAAGATACCTAGTGTTATGTACAGTAATAGTTGAGGATCCCACACGAGACAGAGTGAACTACCCTCTGTGCTTCCTGTTTTCTCAAAATAAGCCACATTCCTTGCCTCCACATCTCTGCTCTTACTCTTCCCTTTAACTGGAATCTCTTCCCTCCCACATCTCAATTCTTTTGACCTGTTTTCATAGGATACTACTCAGGGGAGTTTTCTATTTAGATCAAGGATCCCTCTCCCTTTTGAAATTAACTGATAAGTTTTTTTTTTATAAAACAGTGAATACAATTTTAAAATGCCAAGACACCATACGAAAGGGGTTGTCAACAAAACCTCTTTATTTTCCATTCAAAACAGCTTACTAATCAGACATTACCTGATATTACCAGCACTGATGGCTCAGTCCTATTTCTCCAGAGGTCATTTTCCTTGCACTTAAGCATAAATAAATATATCTGTATCTTCATGGTCAAGATCCATTGACACCACCTGGTCACTGTCACACCTGGAACTGACCCCCTTCTCTCTTCTGTTGTCAAAATAATTAACAGTGAGGACATCCAAAAGACAACTTTTCCTTTCTCATTTGGCTCTCTGAGGGGTGGCCTTGCTTATTCTCTTACAGAGATTCTACAAAGAAACAAGCATGCAAATGTTCTCATAACATAACATGAAATTTAAGGACCTTCCAGAGTTTTATTATTTTTCTCTTTTGATATGTTTTATAAATAATCTTTTGCAAACATAGCATGACCTAAGCCTTACTGTTGTATGTTCTCCTAGTAAGAATTGAAAATTCTATGATTATAACTAAAGGAAACACTGTCTCATGGCAAATGGTCAAAATGTACCTTGATCCATAAAGGTAGGATTGTACAAGGGTCTTCTGATACTCTCTTGCCCTGCCCAATAAAATATAAATTTTTGATACAAAGAGAGAACCTTCCATATTGCACAAGAGGTAACATCCACAAAAAGTCATTTATAATTTATTCATTTATAGATTCACTAATGTTTTCATTTTATTTAAACATATAGTATTATTAAATAATTATTATTTTGCTATGTACCTATAATCTAGACCTGTATAAGACACTAATTTAGCTTTTAAGTAGCAGAATTTTAATTATTTCCTTTATGAAACTTCTGCTACACTTACTAAGCTTTTTTTGCCTTATCTCAAATTGTGTGTGCTTGCTTTTATGTATTTGTCCCTTCTGCTCCCAACACCCACTTTCTCTTTGTAAACTCCTTGATAGATCACGGCACCAAATACAATGTCATACAAGCAATACTGTTCAATAAATATGTTCATTTGTGTTGATATTGAACTTTTAGGAAGGACAGATATGAAATAGAGTAAAGGAAAACAAAATCTTACTGTTCTCTAAATTTTTCTTTGGACTAAATTTTCTTTCTGACTCTCTTAATATCCAAAGGCTATACTCATGAAAGAATTGCCTGTTTTTGAAACTCACTATTAGTTACTGAGTCTCTCTCCAGGGCTTGTTCAGTTTCTTGCCCTAGTTTTCCTACCTTTGTGATATTTAGCTCTCTCAATATACTGATCAACTTGCAGCAAGTAGTTTTTTTCATCCTACCAAACTTTTAATAATTGGGTATTATATGTACAACCTAAGACCACTGAAAACCTAAAACCACCAATCAGAGATGTGACATTTTGCTTATGGTCTTATCAGTCCTGTGTTTTAGTCTATTGATATTTGTACCACCTGCTACCAGGAATAACATGCTTGCATGGGTCATTTAACATCTAAGCTACATCTTTGTGAAGAGGCACATCCTGAGGGGTACTTTGAAGAAACCAAGAACCTTTCAAATGGAAGTGGCTTAGAGTTATTTTAGTTGTTGTATGTGTGTTTGTATATACACACATGTAGAGGCATGTGTACATACTTTGTGACAATATGAAGTTTTGGAAAATAAAATTCTTTATTTCAAATAACTAATTTTCCTATCCCTGAAGTGCTGTTCTTAAGGTAAAAGTTAGATTTATTAAATTCCACATAGAGAAAAAATATGCTCATAATTGTCATAACAATTAGAGACCTTATCTGTTGTTATCTGAAACACACTTGGCCTGTAAGAGCAACCTCTCTCCATCTGTCCTCCAGAGGCAGAGGGCATCAGCCTCCTGAAGGGGAATGTCCTGTTTATGAAGCTGCATTTCCACAGTGTTATTTGCTTAAGGCAAAGGTCAGCATTGCTTGGATGCAGAAAGTCAAACTTAACATTCAGCTGGTTTATTAAGGAAATCCACTTTATAATGCTTTACAATTGGAAAGATACTTCTTTTGTTCTTTTCAAAGAAATATTGCCTCATTCCTTTGACCATCTTTATTACACCTCACCATTGACACAGCTGTAATTTACAGATCCTCAGGGTTCTTTGTTACTCTTATAAATTAAAGAGTCCCCCCTCCTTTTCTTCTTATCTCCATCTGAAAAAGAAAATGACCCAATTCCTTTCTTGGACATCCTGGTGTTCTATATATCATCATGGAATTTCATCTGGATGATGTATTGGCATCACCCATCAAAGGCATATAATCTCTTTGGTGATATATTGCTTACTGACAAATGCCAGCTGGCAAGCTTTTGTGATTCTCACCGAGAATTACCTCATTATTTAAAGCAATGAATTGCTTTTGAAATGACAACTACTAGTGGAAGAAATGAACAGTGTGTTATTCCTTAAGCTAAGCTGGCCACCAAGTCTAGCCACACCTCTTAAAAACCAACCTTTTAATTCATGGGCCTAATGTGATTATTCCATTTTGCAAAAGGAACAAGTCCATTTTGATCAAATGGAACAAACATTTGGAAAGGATTCACTGAAGAAATGCAAGTTCCCTTCCCTTACTGGGCCAGATTAGAATTTAAGAAGTTATAGAATTTCTCAAAGAAAAAAATAGATATATACTATAGCTTGAAAAGAAGTTGAATCTTTGCTGTTGAAGTTTTTTTTATTGATAACATTTTAGTTATTCCTCATTCTATTTCTGTTTATAGTAAAAAAATGAAACAATACATGGGTGATTTCAAATCTATGAGTTACCTTTGATAAATGATCCAAAAGTGAATTTGGAGTGAGATTATAAAAATATTTGATAGTCACAGTCAGAGCATGACTTTATATGGCAGAAAATGGGGAAAAGTTTGTATGAAACCAGACAAGGAGAATGACATAATCACATGCATTTATACCTGCAAATCAGCTCTGGTTGCATTAAAGCATAAGATAACTTATGATGTGGATAAAATGACGAAGGTCTGAATGGGAGGTAGAACAGTTGCAGCCTTCAGAGAAGCCCTTCAAAGAAAGATTGACAAAGGCAGCAGAACAGGATATACAGAAGTTAGATCAAAATTATAAAAATGCACTGACTAACGCTCTCAGAGTACCCAGCACAGTTTCACAGGAGATAAGGAACTCAATAAATATTTGTTGAGTTATTTATAAAAATAAAAATCAACATCAAGATGGATATTAGACTGTTCAGAATAAGAATTTATAAAAATAGCATTTATTTATCTTCTTTAAACTTAAGAAAATAATAATACTATTTCAAAACTAGTCCTTTGTGCTTGGTTATAATGTCTCCCAATTCTATAAAGACTAAATGTTATGGCAGAGAGGAATAAATAGCAAGAATAATGTATTTAGTATTAAATACTTTTATTGTGCTGTCATTTCTGCCTACACAGAGTATATGATACATGTAGTATTTATAATTTTCATCATCCTTAGTTTACACAAAATAAAATTGAAACATTCAGGTGCCCAACGTCGGGTCACCTGGTGGGATAATGATTCAGTGGAGGCTCTGGCCCACTGTCATCATGGTCTCCATTTTATTTCGCAAACATAAAAAAAGATGGAAAAATGTAAAATATCCAACTTTAGCAATAGTCAAAGAAATGATGACTTATGGAGAGCAAACTTTTAAGAAGTAAACATACCTGAGCAAATTAGTAACTCTTACTAATCTTTAGTTATTGAAATTTCTAAAAATATTTTCTGTCTAATCATTTTTTAATTTAATGGGAAATATTGTTTGCTTCTACATCATTGAAGAACGCATCTGGATTTTAACACTGTGGTTGGATATTTAAACCCAAAATTCTGCAAGAGGAATGCAGATAACAGAAATTCATAATGCCAGCAAAGTGTCAGTTATCAGCTACTTGTATTACACCCAAATATAATACCTGGCTGGTTCTTTCAAAACATGAGTTAGGGTATTGGCTCTTGCCCCATCTCCTTATCTTTGTCCTTGTACATACAAGGACACATGCACACACAATTTTCACAGTCAAATAATACTCTTAGGTGGTAGTACCTAAGAGTAAATAAGATTCTACTATTTAAGAGAAAGAGAATATTTTAAAAAGGCATGGAATTATAGTTTACCATAGATATCATCTAATTTAATCTCTTAGTTTTTTTTCCTTATTGTACAAACCACAAACTTTGGGTAAAACGGTTAGTTGCTCCAAGTCCCTGGCGTGCTAGAGGATGAGCCCTGACTAAGGAAATAACAGAGTGTAGGGCAACATGTGGTTACTTGCTCTTAGACCGTTCAATTACTCATTTAGCCTCTAAGTTTCACTGTTTATTGCAGAAATCAAGTGGAATCACAGATTCAAGAGAGTTTAAGTGGCAATAAGTGTCAATGAAATATAATATTATCTAGACTTCCTTTTAATCAAAAGGCTTAGACAATGGAGACTTCAGCACAATTTTGGAAACCAAACAGGGCTGAGTTGCATTGTTAGCTTCTTTATTTACTTCTTCTTTCAGAATCAATGTCCTCAACCATTAGTCATGAGGATGAAGATAAGGGGCACTGTCACTGGGAACTGTACATTTGTGCATTTTTAGAATGTAATTTGTCAACATGTATCACATTTTAAGAGGCACACACTTTTCTTTTTACCAATTCCACTACAAGAAGTTGCCCCTGCATTTGTATTGGCAAAGATTTACAAAGGGCTTTATTCCTAACGCTCATTACATCTTTTTCTTTAATAGTTGCAAAAACTGAAAACAAGTAATGGTAATAGAAGACCAGTGAAATAAATAAAATTTTGGACCACTTTTTTTTTAATTTAAAAATGAATAAATATAGAGCATATTTAAATAGACATGAAGAAATATTATGTAGCCATTTAAAAAGTTAGATAGAAAGTAAAGGTTTGTAAGTTCTATTATTAAATACCAAAAGCCATGGGCAGAATATTGTATATAGAATAATCACCTTTATAGTAAAAATTATAATTATATAATTAGACATTATGCATATCAATATTTTATGTATATTTATGCTAGTAAAAGCATAGTCCAGTTTTAGGAAGGAATTTAAGAAAACCTGTTATCAATGGTTATCTTAGGGAGATAAATTGGGTTAATGAATTGAATAATTACACTATTTGTATTGTGTCTGTGCTTATGACTTTACTACCCAGATAATCCCTGCATATATTTATATCATCTATATCTATATTATCTCTATATCTACCTACATATAGCTATATCATCTATATATCGGTGTCTATATCTATCTATTCATCTATATATTATCTGGGTGATAAAGTTTGGAATTTTTTTGCTTTAATTAAAATTAATAAATATAAAGTATATTTTAAAAATAAACAAAAACACAGGAAGTATAACACCATCTTAACAACTATAATTAGTAACATGATAGTAAGTATAAAAGATGTAAGGCACAGTACTGATTACATAAATGATAGAATGACTGCTCCTCTCTTTGCCCTCCAATCTTCTTTCTGGGAATTAAAATATCTATTAATGCATTTTTTACAGTCATCCCTCTAACATTTAAATGTTTATTCTTGTCATATACCAGCAACAACAAATTGTAAAGGAAACAAGGCAAAATTGCACACATTTATTCATTCTAGGAATGCCAAGACACCTGAGACATTTACTGCTCTTGAGAAGTCTATATTCAATGGGGAAACTCATACAGGATTATCTCAAGTGTGATAAGTGGAAATATTTATGACATCAAAAAAATAACACAGCAGAGATACAGAGAGAGGCATGCTAACGTCAGGCACAGAGTCAGTCCTCACATGCCATGACATGGTAAGGCATTTGCAATTATTCCTTTATCAACACTGAATCAAGGAAGGTTTTAAAGCACAAAAATGAGGATATCAATTTTTTCTTTAAAAAATCAATCAATAATTCAGAATTTAGTTTTTAAAAGAGAGTTTGTATTTGGATGCATAGGGTAAAGTCATTGACAACTTGTGATATCAAACAGAGACAATTAGATGCTTTGTGGTGCTGTTAGTTGGAAAATAATTCAAGAAAAAGTCTAGAAAGGGTAAGATAGCCAATAACCACTAGTTTTGGCCCATTAAGTATGAGGTATTGGAGCTGTCCTCCCCTACCTAGAAAATGATGCTAAGCAGGGCATTGGTACATGTTCACAGCTCTGTGTCACTTCTGTTGTGAAGTCTTTCCTGATTTCTTTTAGGAAAAAGGTTATATATCTCAATTTAGAAGTTGTTCATACAGATAAGAAAAGAAAAACAAGGGTGAGTGGCACACATTTAATGAGCAAACAAAAGGAAACCAGAAATGGAAGCAAAGATGTGCTAAGATAAATGGTCTTCTCTTTGTTAGAAATAAGAACACCCACAACTTAAGAAGGGAATTGTTTTCATTTTTGAATTATGACTTAGATTTTTTAAAATTATTATTATTGTATTTTTCCATTACTGTTTATCCCCCTTATACCTACTTCCCCCACACTGTTGTCCATGTCCATGAGTCTGTTTTCCTTTTTGCTCTATCCCTTCATCCCCTAAGCCCTACAACCCCCAGATGTCAGACTGCTTTCTATGAGTCTGTCTCTATTTTGCTTGTTAGTTCAGTTTGTTCATTAGATTCTAGATAAGAGTAAAATTATATGGTATTTGTCTTTCGTTGACTGGCTTATTTCAGTTAGCATAATGCTCTCCAGGTCCATCCATGCTGTCACAATGGGTAAATATATTTTTTTATGACTGAGTGGTATTCCACTGTGTAAATGCCCGATAGTTGTTTTATCCACTCATCTACTGATGGTGCACTCCTTCCAAATCTTGGCTATTATAAATAACCCTTTAATGAATATAGGTATGCTTATTATCTTTCAAATTAGTGTTTTTTTAAAAAAAATAAACTCCCAGAAATGGGAATGGCTGGATCCTAAGGCAGTTCCATTCTTAATTATTTAAAGTATCTCCATACTGCTTTCCACAGTGGCTGCACCAGTCTGCATTCCCACCAACAGTGAGAAAGGGTTCCTATTTCTTCCAGGCTGTTCCTAACAAGCACCCAGTTTTCCACACAGACCAACTCTCTGACCAGTCCAGAGATTATCTGGGTAATGGCCAGTTACAGCCCATCTCTTCTCCCATCTCCAGGTATCACCTAGTTCCCTAATTTCTCTGGTACTGTCCTAACCAGTGACCACAGTCCCCGCTGGGATACACCACCAGCTTTGTGTCTCTTAGTGTGTCTTCCCCCTGCCCCCCGCTCCCCCGCCCCCCACCCCAAGTGACTTTAGGCATCCAGCCCCGCCCCCGGCTTCCGCCAGTGACTTTAAGCATCCAGGTCTCTCCTGGCATGAGTCTGTAAACTCACTTCTCTAAAAGAGGAGGAAACCACCAGGTCACAATGACTGACTTGGCTCTTCTTCAAAGCTGCTGTGGCAGCCATGGTCTCTGGTGCAGGGCCCTGGGACCCTCTCAAAAGCCTGCAAAATCTCCTTACCTTATGCTTTCACATCTTCTGAAAACTTTGGCTTCCAAACTTCTTACCAGCTGGAATTCTGTTGGCTGTGTATTGTGTTCCTCAGAAGATCTGCTAGTGATAGAGGATTCAAGACCTGGAAATTTTTAGCTTAAGGAAAAAGTTATTAAGCCTAGCAAGTAATTTGTATGTTAAAGCCTTTTGTTTCAGAAACTGCAGATAAGGTGCATCCTGGTTCCTGGGAAATAGCCTGCCGGCCTCCTGGCGCATTGGCTAGAGATTACCGCCTGGGGACTAGTTGGAGGCATCCGGGCCTTTGTATCAGTGAGGAGACAGACCTTCCCCTGCCCTTGGGGCGGCACTGCCTGAAAAACAAATGCTGCAGCTTCGTTCACTTAATCCTCCCTGAATTTCAAAGCCCCCACCGCACCCTGTTTGTCTTCCCCCACCTCCCTTATAAAAATTCTGGCCAGTAAAAGACAGAAAACTGTACAAGAACAACAATTAAAATAAAAAAAATAATAAAAAAAAATTCTGGCCAGGAAAGAGAAGGGAAGATGGTTTGTTAGGATACGAACCTGCCATCTTTTCAGATCACTGGCCATCTGAATAAAGTGCTCATAAAAGATTCAATTCATTGCTTATTAGATTTGGTAGTGAGAGGCAGTCCGAACGCCCGTGTCTTTTCCGGTTACACGAGGTGTTCCAATTGGGTGCACGAGAAAGTGGGTTCAGCTCCCACTTACCTCGGCACCATCTTCCTTCTCTTCTGTTTTTTGGTGTTGAGTTTTTTAAGTTCTGTATAAATTTTGAATATTAATCCCTTATCAGGTGTATTGGCAAATATGTTCTCCCACTTAGTGGGTTGTCTTTTTATTTTGACAGTGGTTTCTTTTGCCATGCAAAAGCTTTTTAGTTTGATGTAGTCCCATTTAAAATGTCCATAGTACCCAAAGCAATCTATAGATTCAATGTAATTCCTATCAACATACCAATCACATATTTCACAGACTAGACCAAATACTAAAAGAATGTATATGGAACCAGAAAAAGGCCTTGAATAATAACAATGATCTTGAGAAAGAAGAACAAATTTGGAGAAATCATGCTACCAAATATCAAAGTATACTATTAGGCCATAATAATCAAAACAACATGATCCTGGCATAAAAACAGACACACAGATCAATGGAACAGAATAGAGAGCCCAGAAATAAACCCACACTTATATAGTCAATTGATATTCAACAGAGGAAGCAAGCACATACAACAGGCTAAAGATAGTTTATTCAATAAATGGTGTTGAAAAAATTGGACAGATACATGCACAAAAATGAAACTAGACTACATTCTTATGCCATACAGAAAAGTAAATTCAAAGTGGATTAAAAACTTACATGTTTGACCTAAAACCATAAAATTCCTAGAAGAAAGCATAGGCAATAAATCCCTGACATTGCTTGAAGCAATATTTTATCTGATATGTCTCTTCAGGCAAGGGAAAAAAAGAAAATAAACAAATAGACCCTTTCAAATTTACAAACCTTATGAAACACTTTATGGCCTTAATTAGCTTCTAGCTATTTTGGATAATTAAATACCACCTATAGTCCTTAAAAGTTGACTTACCCTCTAGCAAACTTCATTTTTAAATCTCTTCTTATCCACAATTTTCCAGTTAATAAGTTACATAGTTTTTAACTGATCAAAAAAAGCTTTTATTCATGCCAGAGCAAAACACTGTTGGAATGACTTTTAAACATGTGAATAAGATTTTTAGACACAATTTTACAGTGTTTCATGATAAGCATTTTCTTGAAACTCGAATGTCTCAACTACTCCACACCCAAGAGCTAATACCACAGTGTTGGGGCTGGGGGCGGCAGGGGTAGGAGTCTCATGACCAAGACTTTCATGGTCCTCTGGAAAACTGTTGGAAAAAGTAATGCGATATGAATTTCATCTCAACCTCAACAAATGCTGTCTTGCCAGAATCAATAAAATAAGGAAAACCTTCAGAGTATCTGAGGTTCAATTTAACATTGCCCTCTGAAGTGGTTCCTTAGTCCAGCCCACACAGGTTTCAGCAAATGCATTGACACATAAAAAAAAACTTTTTCTCATTGATTTTTGAGGATTAAAAAAAATTCCAATTTCAACAAAACCTTTTTCAGCAAAATACCATGTGAATGAGTTTCTCTATAGTCAAAGTAGCAGGAATGCTCACTAAATTGGTAAGCAGTTAATTCTATGGCCTCCAATATGAAAGATAATCTATTTATGAGATAAAATTTATACTTCCTAATGAGTTATTTCCTACGTGAAAATGATACACTTTGGACATCATTTTTTTTTTTTTTTTGGTAATAGAAGTTCATTTCCCATCGTAATTTCTCTGATATACTTTTCAGTAGTTTTGTATTTGACTGGGGCTGTTTCCAGGCAGGACACTGCATTCCAAATCTGAGTATAAGGTTTTCAAATGATGCACTGTTTGGGATTATTCTTTCCCCTGACACTTTCAATCATAAATTAAGACAGTTGATTCTCAGGAAAATGTTGCGGTAGCTAAAATATGGAACCCTTCTAATAAACTGCCTAAATACAAATCATTTGGAAAAGGAGAAAGAAGATCTGGGAAAAAATTGGGAGATGAGAGAAGTATATAATAAGTTTTATTTAGTTTGGAGCCAGACTCTAACTGTAATATTGATTGTTAAGATCAGAATATCATCAATGATTAATAAAAAATTCAATAGATTTATATAATAACACTAATACCATTAATAACAAAAAATGCAATAGACCATGTCGTAAGGTCAATTTTAGACATTTGACTTAATGTCCTGTAAGTCTCCTCCATCCTTCAATAAGGATTGGTATTTACTAAAGCCAGAATATCGGGAATATCCTTTAGAAGATGTACCAAAAGTCAATGGGAGCAAGAGCTCTTTACCTCCACACAGACAAAGTTGCAGTGTTTTGCAAGCACCCCTGAGGCACAATTCCTAAACCAGGTTAGGTCATGAGATTACTGGAAGGAAGATTTGTTTAAGAGAAAATTATTCATGACACTTGTTAAAATGCTAAGGAACACTTTATTCAGAATAATGACAGTAGGTGCAAAGATTACTGCAATGGGGATTTGCAGTAGGGGAGAGAGTTTGGGCTCAACAAATAGAATAAAGAAAAGTGGGAATTTATAGCACGCAACAAAGTGAAGGAGGATTGGTGGATGGAAAATCATTAGGAAAAAAGATTAAGGGAAAAGGGGGATTCTGGTAATCTCACCTATCAGGATGCTCATTGAAGGAAGGCCAGGATAATCAGACATCATGTGGGAGATGATGGAGTATGAAGAACTCAACCAAACAGGGAGGGTGATCAGATACGGAGGGTAGAGATTTCTGGCTCAAGCAACCTAGCAGTGTTCTCACAAAAAGTGGGCTATGCAAAGACAGATAATGGAAGTACAAAAGTTGATGCCTAGTTAGGAAGAGGCTTCACAGGAACCTGACCAAATTTGGGTCAAAGAGAGACTACTTGTCAGGTTAGAGGAAGAGTGACAGTTTACAGCAGGGCTGTCAAACTCATTTTCACCAGGGGCCACATCCGCCTCGCAGTTGCCTTCAAGAGGCCAAAATAACTTTAGGACTGTATAAATGTAACTACTCCTTAGCTGTTAAGGAATTGAAATTACATTTGGCCCTTTAAAGGTAACCATGAGGCTGATGTGACCCCGAGTGAAAATGAGTTTGACACCGCTGGTTTACAATGTTACCAAAAATGAATCCTCTTTCCTCTGCATCTAGGATAGTGCCTGTTCTAAGAAATGAAGTTTGCTCTGTCAAAGTTCCAGCTGCTTCCACTGACCTGAAGTTCTACTGCTTGGCCTGCTCTAGTCTTGGTAAAAGGGGGGACACAGTGAGGAGGTTGGATACTCTTTATTGACCTGATGGTAAGCCATCTACTCAGCTTTCTGACCAGAAGTCCAGACAGTACACATGCTGCTCACTCACATACTGCCTTTATATACTTTCATTTTCCAGTGAATTAAGTCACAGTTCTCCCTGTGCTTCAGAAAAAAGATTATTTCAAGATTCCTCCGCCGTCCTTCATTCCCTGAGGAGCCTTTCTACTTTTCATCCCAGGAAACAGTTCACTGTGCAGCCATCGTGAATTTGCTGAGGCCCGAGCCCCTGTGGCTGGCCTTGGGGGACACCAGGGAATTGAAATTACTCAGTAACTCAGTCTCTATAATAAAACTATTTTTCTTGAAATTGATTGCTTGCTCTCCTGGAGACCCAAGTCATATCTTCTGGTAGTTCTCATTCTCCAAAGCATACTGGTTATCACTGTGATCTTAACAGGGATTGTTTCTGTGTCTAAAAAAAAAGTAGAAGTGAATGCTGGTATGCCAAGTTCCTCACTAATGACTTGGTGTGAATTTCTTACACTAACAAAGAAGACTTCTCCCAGATACCTTTCTTTTCCATGGTGTTTAGCCCAAACAAGGCAGAGTATTTTTTATCTATTATTCAATACTTATCTAGCACATGCCTAGTACAAAAGAGTTGGCTCTTTCTTCTAGCAGCTTAAAACATGATTAAGAATATAAAGACATAATAAGCAAATAATGACATGTAAAATGATTGTGAAAATAAAACTGAGATATCAGTTTCTGTAAATAAAGTTGCATTTGGACAAGACAGGTTTGTTTGTTTACTTAGAGTCTTTGGCTGCATACACCTCACAAGGGCAGAGTGGAGTAGCTGAGAAAGAGAGGGTATGGCCTACAAAGCCTGAAATGTTTACTATATGACCCTTTATAGAAAAAGTCTGGTCACTTCTCTATAAATTATACAAAATGATAGTTCTTTAAATGTTTAGTACTTTAAATTTTATAGCTCTTTGAAAATCTATGTGATGTTATTGTTAAAAAATCCCTATGAATTAGAAAAACAGGTCTTACTGTTTTCATTTGATGGCCAGGGAAGCAGTTTTAATAGATCCCAAATTAAAGAGACTCAGTACGGTTGTCACACACGCATACACAAATCGGAATGATGGTTCATCCTAGCCAAACCCTAGAACCTAAACCGATGCCATTCTCTTTTGCAAGCTTCCAATTGGAATGCAAAATCCTCCTGCTTTCCTTTCCACACTCAATTTCCTCCCTACCCATCCCCCTATGCTACCTCTCCATCTCACCCTGGGTAACAAATGAGAAATTTCGAGGACTATTGAGCACTATAAATTTTCACAGCAGGGCTGCTTCTCAGCCCAGGAACTTGAGTAATTGTCACACTTTGGTAAAATTCATAGGAATCAATTGCCCTCAAATCAACAATTCCATCAGCAAGAAGCTGTATATACAATTAGGAATTTTAACTGACTCTTGCATTTGCTTGCCCACTTTTTTAAGTTCTTTTTTGTTGTTTGGATTGGCTTATTATTATTACACTTCTAAAGCTATATGCATGTTAAAATACTGAAAGAAAATAGAATGAAAGTTTTTAAAATGTCCTTGTTTACTTTTGCTTTTGTTTCCCTTGATCAAGGAGACATAATCCAAAGCAATGTTATTCAGATTGATTCAGGTAGTTTACTATCTATGTTTTCTTCTAGAAGTCTCATGGTTCCAGATCTTACATTTAAGTTTTTAATCAATTTTCAGTTTATTTTTGTACATGTTGTAAGAGAAGAGTCTCAAACAAACAAACAAACAAAAGCAGACTGATGGGAACAGACCAAATGGATGGTTGCCAAAGGAAATGGGATGGCAGTGGCTGAAAAAGTGAAAGGGAATGTTTGGGAAAGCCACAAAAGTCTAAACATAAATTCAGAATTGATTCTGAAGAACTGACAGGTAGCCTTATTCAAATTCATAAGAGTTTTACTAGGAGAAAGTTATATACAGGGGCAAAGCAGATGCTCCCAGAAGTGGCCTGCTGAGAAGAATTCACTCCCCTCCCAAGAAAGAGCCCCTTTTTTTATAGGGGGTTAATAGTAAAACCATATGGTGGCTAGTCATGTAGACCACCAGAAAGAACAATGCATCCCTAAGATAACGGGTAACATCGGGAAGTTATCCACACTCTATATATTCAGTATCTTCATTCCTGGAGGGATGATCTTTATCATTGGGTGACATTCTGGTTGGTTTTCTGGGTAGTCAGCCAAGCTTGAGGCTACAAGGAATTAAGAGTCTAACATTTCCCAAATGCCTTTGCTGCTGGAGCCATATTTCATCTCAATGAGTTCTCTTATGGGGAATATAGTCAATAATATTGTGACAAGTTTGCATGGTGACAGATGATTACTAGAATTAGTGAGGTGATAACATTGTAAGGTATAAAAATGTTGAGCCACTCTATTGTACACTTGAAACTGATGCAAATATTCTTCAGGCTGCACAAAGAAAGAAAGAATTCAAACTTGAATCAGCATAGAGTTAAAAGTGAGAGAGTTTAAGAAGGTTGGTCCGCAGGCAGAGCAGCCCCTTCTTGGTGAGATTTACTTCTTTAATTGAGGCTTAGGACATTCAATAAGGGGGAGGAATGTTTAGGATTTTTCTGAGAAAGGGGTGGGAACATCCTTGGCTATTTTGTGTCTTTATATGGGCATTTGTTTCTGATTATGGTGACACCGAGTATGTCATTTAGAATGCTAATATATTACAATGAGCATAAAATGAGTCTAGAGGTTACTGCAGGATGAAATTAGGCACTATTGTAACCGGAAAAGACACTGGCGTTCAGGCTGCCTGTCACTACCAAATGCAATAAGCAATGACAGGATTGAATCTTTATGGGCACTTTATTCAGATGGCCAGTGAGCTGAGAAGATGGTGGGTTCATACCCTAACAGACCATCTTGTCTTTTTTTTCCAGGCCAGATCTTTTATAAGGGGGGAGTAAACAAGGTGCAGTGGGGGCTTTGAGATTCAGAAGCTGCAACATCTCTGTCCTGGGCAGTTAGCTGTTCCCAGGGGTGGGTGGTGTCTGTCTCTTTCTGGAACGCAAAGGCCTGGCTGCCTCCAACTTGTCCCCAGGCGGTAATATCCAGCAGTGCCCCATGAGGTCGGCTGTTTTCCCAGGAGCCAGGATGGGCCTTATCTGTAGTTTCTGAAACGAAAGCTTTAACATACACATTACTTGCTAGATTTATAACTTTTTACCTTAAGCTAAAATTTTCCAAGTCTTGAGTCCCCTATCATGGTGTTGGTTTGAGCTGGTGTTCTGCCAGTTCTAAGCCACAAGTCCATTGGAGGTTAGTTTTAGTATCTTTGCGATAGTCTTTATAACCCTTATCATTTCACTACAAATTCTATCTCAAAACTCATATAACAAATACAGTGTTTTTTTGAAGACTTTATTTATTTATTTTAGGGAGAGGGGAAGGGAGGGAGAGAAACATCCATGCGTGGTTGTCTCTCACACACCCCCTACTGGGGACCTGGCTCCCAATCCAGGCATGTGCCCTGACTGGGAATGGAACCAGTGACTCTTTCAATTCTCAGACCACCATTCAATCCACTGAGCCACACCAGCCAGGACATAACAAATACAATATTGTATAAAACTCAATGTAAGAAACATCCAAACTTGTAGGGAATTTTTATAAGTTTATTTGAACCAAACTAATGACAATCGCTGAGAAGCAAAATCTTCAGATTGAGAAAAATTCTGAAAATAGCAGTTTTACTGTTTATTTTATACATCAAAATCAAAGCAGAAAACAAAAGAAGTTTACATGAAATTCACTGGTGGTAGATTAGGGAAGCGGGAGAAAGCAAAGTAGGGAAATCTCTGAGATTGGATACAAAGTGAAACGAGGAGATACATACTTCTTTTACATTCGTGGGTATAGGACAGTTAACAATGAACATTTACAGCACATAGGGATGGTGTGTGAGAGAGCAATATAGCAATGAGGGGTCCTGTGGTCTCCTGTTCTGGTGAGATTGTGCTCTGAAAAGTCTAGAAGTAGGGAATTATTCTGACATTGCAGAGGCTGTTGCATAAAAACAATAGACAGGTTCAGTTAAGGTAAACATTGATCTTAGTTAAGGAAGATACTGGCCTAGGACATGACTATGTGTCACTTATAGTTAAGTTTTAATTTCGGACCATTCTATGTGGTTACTTTAGGTTTCTGAGTTTGTAAGATCTGCAATGCAGGCTTCCCCTGAGCTTGTCAGATGTAGTATGCAGCCTCTTTTTTGTCTGTAAAACTATACTTACATTTTCTTAAAACAATGCATTTGCATACTTTTAGAAAGTCTTTGGGTAAAGAAATATTGGCTTTTTCATTCCTAAGTGTCTTATATTTCCCACATTTTCTATTAAAAAAACATTTATTCAAAGAGTTTGTTTAAAT
This sequence comes from Anoura caudifer, assembly GCA_004027475.1. Taxonomy (NCBI): domain Eukaryota; kingdom Metazoa; phylum Chordata; class Mammalia; order Chiroptera; family Phyllostomidae; genus Anoura; species Anoura caudifer. Next base: position 110,815 of record PVKU01000830.1, on the reverse strand, counting down.
ACGTAAACATGTACATACAAGCATACACCTAGATGTTATCTCCACTTTGACAGAAACTTTGTCTATGGGATCAACAGACCCCGGACTTTGTTCCTAAGATTATCTGATGCTGATCAGAACCTCACTGCCCTGAGAGTATGATTAAGGGAGTAGTTGTACAAGGGAGGCAAGGGAGTCAGAGTGGGTGAGGTCAGTTTGAATCAAAAGGAAAGAAAGGAAAAAAAAAGGTCATATTAAAGAAATAAAGTTTCTACATGGTTACACTTCTACCTGCCTAGCCCAGTTTTAGAAAAAAAAAAATATCCTGCTAAGTCCATTTAATGAGAATACACCACCTCCCTATCTAGATATCTGCGCATTCTAGATAGATATATGATCAGCTTCCTCACCCCTACACTTGATATCTGATTACCCTAGCCAGTCTTTGAACTGTTAAGCTGGTCTAGCAAGAATCCCTCTACTTGTGATGTCTTCTGTTAGTACTTTTCCATCCATGATTCTCTCTACTTCTTGACTACAAATCTCCACTTGTTCTTGTATTTGGAGTTGAGGGTCTTCTCCCTCTCTTTTATTGAAATAGTTTTAACATCTGATAAGATAGTCTTCTGAATAAAGTCTTCTTTACCATTTTAACAAGTGTCAGAAGAGTTTTTTTCTTTAACATTTTCTGAGGACCTTATGTGTTTTGAGTTGTGTCAAGGACCCTAAAAAGCCCTGTTTCAGGCATAGGTATTTGTCCAGAATTTTTTAAATAAACCATTCATCTAACTCATTGCTCTGTCTTTGCTAATATCATTTAACCACATGGAGCTTCTTTTACTTATTTATTACCAGTATATAAAACATCTATAAAAATATAACTAAATATAATTTATTGTCTTCTTTGGATTTCTCAAGCTATTTCATAAAGCTATTCTTTGTTGTCTTTGTCAACAAAGGTGTTACCTTTGCCCACCTCTATTAAGTCATAATTATGGAGCTAAGTATTGTATCTGACAGGCTGATAATTGAGGACAACTTTAGCCTTGGTAAATCACAACACCAGTTCTTAAAGACAGTCATAGATCGATGTTACGATAGATAACATAGACAATGTTATCTTAGCTCTAAACAAGTTACTAAGGTTGGAACAGAGGACATTTTTCAGCAAAATGTGTAGTTCCACTAATCCAGTTTTTAGTGCTTGGTAAATAAATATCTTCCAACTTCAAACGCCCAAAAAGTAAGAGAAGGGAAAGGAGTGTTGGTTAGGCAACTCCAAGCATGGGCCTGCGTATAATTTCTACAAGACTGAGACAAATGAGTGGTGGGCTAATGGCTCCAATGGTGTAACTGACACAGCTTCTCACTGCAAGTGAGACAGTACATGTGGGTAAGGGCTGTTACAAGTAGGTCAGCTGGGTAAAAGAAGAGACATGGGATCATTTAAAGAGCATTAGGAAGGTCGTTCCACTGCAGAATAGTGTAACCACAGTTAGAAACTTCCACTTTCTTAAGTAAATTATTTCATTGTTAAAGACATTATGAAACTAATGGCCACAGTTAAAATTCAATTAATTTCTTAAATTTAAGAAACATTAAATCATCATTTATTACAATTCAAGAAGACTTTGAAGTACCTGCTATAGGTAGAGTTTGTGCTAAATTCAATGGCAGCTATTCAGTAACTTACAATATAGCTGAGGAGTTAGGTACATTAAACTTTTCATCTTGAAGGATCAGTTTTCATTTTTTATTTTTCCACTTCATTGTGAACTGATAGGTAGCATTTGCATATGACAAATATGTAGCTCATGTGATTTAAGTGAGCTTAAAAGCACCCAGACTAGTTTGTACCTTGTTTAATGAGTGGTAGTCACTAATCACTTTGTTGAATGTCATGACAATGTCAAATAGCTATAAACATTTCTAAATGCTTACTCTCAATTTCAGAATTCATTTCACTTTTAATTTAAGAAAAAAAAAATCTTGCTGTAAACTGTAAGGAGCAGTTTAGGGCCAGAATTGCACTTTGAACAGCCCATGTTGAGATCTAAAATTAATAGATGAGTACACGTTAAAAATACCTGAGAAGCTTCAAAGGTTACTAACCCTCAGTCCCCACTTCAAACTTGTTAAATCTCTATGAAGGAAGCATGAGCATCAGTATTTTTATTTTTTACATTTTATTTTGTTTTAGATTTTAGAGATAGGGGAAAGGAAGAAGAGAGGGAGAGAAGCATAGATGTGAGAGAGAAACATCTATTGCTTGCCTTCTGAACACACCCCAGGGGGTGACCTTTTTAGAGAGAGGAAAAAGGAGAAGTAAAGAGGGAGAGAAACATGGATGCCTGAGATACATTGTCTGGTTGCCTCTGGAATGCCCCCAACTGGGGACCCAGCCCGCAACCCAGGCATGTGCCCTGACCAGTTACCGAAACCAGACACCCTTCAGTTTGCAGACTGGTGCTCAATCCACTGAGCCACACCAACTAGGGCGAGCATCAGTATTTGTAGTGTCAGAAGAGTGAAATTCTTGAAACTTAAGAACTTACAAAAGCTTTAAGCATGTTCCACAGTACCCGTATGAGTAGATATTTACCCTTCATACCACACAGTTTATGTGACAAACCAGCGTAAGGTGCTGTCTCCCGTAAGCCTTGTTAAGGAATTACTTTTGGGTGGGCACATTCTTTTCTGTTGACCAAGCCAGGTGTTTGTATTTAGGAAATAGTGAGCTAGCAGCTGGTTCAGATATCTATAAAAATATATTTAAGAGTCCTTTAGCCCTGGCTCATGTAACTTGGTTGTAGAATCATCCTGTAAACCGAAAGGTTGTGGGTTTGGTTCCCGGTCGGCCATCTGTCTAGGCTTCAGGTTTGGTCCCGCGTCGTAGCTTGTTTGAGAGGCAACCAGTCAATGTTTCCCTGCTGAATTGACTTTTCTCACTTGAATCTCTCATACAATGGCTGATTCACACAAATAAATGCATCTTTTGGAATTATTGATTAATTAAAAACAACAGCAACTACAAAACTATCTATTTGAAGATATGCAAGAAAAGACTGCAGCAATGAAGGACCAATGACTTTGGCTTTTAATTCCTATTCTATCATTAAAATAAACTTTTTATCTATCCTGAGCTCTAGCGGAAAGTGGGATATAGATACTTTTTAAGGCAAGCCAGACACTATGAACTTCTGATGATTAGAATTCTCTAGACTTTCCTTGTCTTCAGAAAGGCAACAAACTCCTTGGATTACTCAGAGGTTACACAGCTTGGTCTAAACCTATAATGTTTCTGCTCACCTCTGACTCCCATTCTGTTTACCCCTTAATTTTAAATGTTCACTTTAGCAAATCTTTTATACCTTCAAGACCTTGTGGATGTTGTTCAGGTATCCAAGAATGTTCTTTTCTTTATGTCTCAGAGAATTCTGTTTCTCCTTCAATATTCTGCTAAAAATTATTCCTTGGCTTTCTTGTCCTAGCCCATAGTGGAGAGCAGGACCAATAAAATGGTATTAGTATGGTAAAGATAGGATAAAATATTTAAAACAGAATGGCATCACTCATGTCAAATAAGATGGCTGCCAGTCAGCTATGACACTTCAGTTTAAGAAGGAGATTAAGTCATGCCTGGCAGGGTGGGGTGTTCAAGATATCTACACATGTGACTGGAACAGACAAGACACATCTATGGAGGTGGAATACCCCAGAATAAGCCCACTGGGAATTCCCCAACTATTTATCAAGGGTCTCAAGATATTTATTAAGAGATTCAGAAGGGTGGACTACATAGCACTCAAGGGTATAACTGAGGTAGACTTCAAACCACGGCTGAGATAGCAAGTCCCCACACACCAAGGTGCTGCTCCACACTGTGCTGATCTTCTGACTGCCCTGCTGCCAGAGGCTCTGCCTTGCTGGACTGAGGACTTTGTTTGCCTCACTGCAAATCTGACTGTGGAGATTCTGCCTTGTAAGACTCTGATGGCTCTCCTGCCTCTGGTGCTGTCTTCCAGACCTGCAGACTGAGACTCTGCACTCAGTCTCATTATCCTGCAGTTCTCTTGTGTGGTGTTATTACTGATTGCATCTGAATGATTATTATTGTTTATTAGGTTTGTGTGGATTTGTGCTGAATCTGAATTAATAAAAGTCAAGTGAATAGCACAGTCATCTGTGTTGGCTCCCTGTTATTTCTCAGTGCCGGAGTCACCTGTAGTAGGACTGGTGGTTGTACAGGCAGCTTGACACTTTCTGTTCTTAAGTCCAGGATCAGATGATCTGAGTAGGAATCAAAGGCTGGCTTATAGGAAAGACTATATTGTGAAACACATACTGGTAACACCCATCCCTTCTCCACCAACTCATACTTATTTCTACATTTCTTCAATTATGTGTTCCTGGTGGTACAGAACTGACCAAATTCTGTAACAGTTCTTTACTTATTTTTCAAAAATAAAGTCTTTTCAGCTTAGGGTCTGCATATAGTACTGTCCTCAGCAAGAGGGAACTTGAGATAGATATTCCCTTAGTCCTCAGATTACTTAAAATTTAAAAAGCAAAAGAGTATCACAGAAATGTTATAGTACATTGTTGCAAATAGGGGTATTAAAATTTTAACACAAAGCCTCACAAGTTCTGAAGCCATAAGTATGTAGACTTCATTACAGTTTAATACTGAAAGATGCTTGTACTATATTTCTATAAATATTTGAGTATTTTTCATTAATGATTATTTAATATGAAATTAATGGAGTATTGAAGTCATCTCTCCTCTAAAAAGGGTAGGGGGTTAACTCCAGATAATTTTATTTTGGGTTATTGACAAAAAGTTACAGTGACTACATCACATAGGCTGTTCATGCACTAAAATTCTTACATGTGAATCCCATAACATATGAAGAGATGGAATTTGAAGAAATTTGCAACACATGAGTGATTATTACTTAATTATATAATATCAATCTCTGTTAGGGGCTGAGACAATCCTTACTTCCAAAATTTAAAATGAAGGCAAAACAGATATAAACATTTTTGAAGAAAGTGACGCATTTACCCAGAGAACATATTCAGTTCTCTCTAATGTATACTGTGTACTTAAATCAGCTTATCTCAGCGCCCATTGATAGCACCATCTTCGCCATCCTGCACTCTGAATGGCAGTTTGAGCCTAGAAGCCTTTAACAAAATACACTGAATCTCTTCAAAAGCCACTTGGGGAAGCTATAGTCAAGCACAATTTTACCTCATTTTCTTAACTACCACAGTTCTGTAGCTTTATCCCGAAACTTAGGAAGTAAAATGTTTCTGTTCTCTACTTTCCTTTCCTTTGGAAAACAACCTCTGCTGCTAGGTTTCTATTATTGCCATCTCCTAGCTAGGACCCTGTTTTTTGACTTTTTAGCATGAAGAGCCAAAAAGAAGAGATGGTGTTGACCAGCTGTGTTACTTAGAGTAGTATCTGAGCTCTGCACTTGATAAACGTTGGAGGGGGGTGGAAAGGTGTGTGGTTGTCAGAATGCAAAGGTTTGGATGAAGTCAACAAATTACTGCTGCCTTTTTAAATATACTTAGGTTCAAAATTGTAAAAGTGAAATTAAAATTCTTCAGGCCAGAACATGGGAATAGGATGAGAGACAAGAGGAAGAAAAAAGGTAAATTCCTGGAAACTATAAGACATTTCATGGAGACATGGGCAAGGTGCAAGACCATATCAATACTCTGTTAATTGGGTGCCAATGCTATAATAGAGCGAGGACAGAATGTTACAGAAAGACAGTGAGAAAAATTCCCTGGAGAAGAGTACAAAGGCCTTCAGTCAGGAAGTAGCATTTAAACTTTGTGGAATTTGTTATGAGCAGTTGGTGAAGATGTTTCAGGCCCAAATGACATCAAAACCAAAGGCAAAAAGACAAGAGAACACTGCATCAGGAAGACAGTAGGAGCTGTGTTTTGGGTTCCTGAAAAGAAGGAAATACAGACAAAGCTACCTGGAAAGCTCTGCTTGGAGTTCACCCTGAAATCCCAGCACCCAGTTGCCTTCCTGCTGTTGTTGGGTGCCGGAGTAGTGCTGAGGTGCTAGGAGTCACAGGACGGAATCAGCAGGCTGAGGCCCCTGAAGACCACATTTTAATCATTTTAATGTAGTCTTAATGCAACTTTGCTCCCTCATCGACACTACGTTTGGTTCAAAACCCCCAAACCCTTAGCCTTTCCTCTTGCTCCAGTGTCTCCTTATAGCAACTAATTCTAGTGGATTGGCCTCTCCCTGTTGTTCAGAAAATATTTTATCTGTTCCTATTGATTCTTGTGAAGGGAATCAGAATGTGCCACCCCAAAATATGTCACTTTTACATTCTTTTGAGCTGAAGGGAATTAAGAACCAGCAAACAACCAACACAGGGGGAGCTCGCTGCCTTCCCTCCTCATTGAATGAGAAGTGAGGATTGAGAAGAGGCAAGACTCCACCCCTCTGCCCCTGAGCTGGAAGTCAACACAGGGATGCACGCATGATGGAGACTGTATCAAAGAAGAAACAATAACAGAAGAGGGCACATGGGAAGGTTTATAATAACACAGCAAACGTCTGCCTGTAACAGTCCCAAATTATACCCATTTTCCTGGTTTAATTATTAACAAGGACCCCTTTTACTTGCATAAATAACCTGGGCTAGACAGTAACACACCTGATCTCACTGGGCATGCAAGTCATAAGCTAAAAAGTCAGTGGATGCTTATGGGGATGGGCCCAAGTTCAGAGAAGGGCTCTGTTCATATTTGGTTCACAAGGTTCTTTATCTTTGAGATGGTTCTGCCTTGCTTGCATTCTATTGGAATCCCACCCTTTCTTCAAGGCATTTTAAACACCTTCTGTGGTTACCTGAAAGGGACTCGCTCATCAGGGTACCTTGTAAGCACTGCATGTACCATTTATGTAACACTTACCACAGTAACCCATGTTGCTGTTTTCTTTTCATGCAGGCATTATAGATAATCCAAAACTCCAATGTCTGTGATACACGCATAAGAGACTCAGGCAAGAAGTGGGTGACATCTGTTCAGGTTGAACCTCTTCCCTTCCATACCATCAGACCAAAAATATAAAGATTTCATAACAAACTGTTATTATTATTATCATTTATTCAAGGGAAATTCAAGAAATATCTATTGAGCACCTACCTACTAGATGTCAGGCTCTGTTCAAGTTGGTAGAGCTGCCCAGAATGACATAAGGGTAAAAATTCACTGACCTACCTGAGCTTATGGAGGATAAACAATACAAAGAAACATGCAATTGGCTGCTCTTTCAAATCTCCCAGGCTAAATGAGGCCTCCCTGACCATTCTACTTAAAATTGCAACATCCCTACCTGCACTCCTCACCTCCTTAGCTGCTGTATGTTTTTCAAAAGCATTTAGCACCATCTGACATACTACATCTTTCATTGGTTGATTTGTTTAGTGTCTGTGTCCCCCAGCTGGAATCTAGGACTGTGCTTTATTTACTCCCAATCTCCAGAAGCATGGACAGGTGTCCACTTAGAAGGTGGGTGGTGGGTCTGCTGTAAATATCTATTGAATGAATCAGTAAAGTACATGTTAGATGGTAAAAGACAGAATTCAGGAGAAAACAGTTGATGTCAGTGTCATGGAGATGGTAGCACTAGAATGTGAATTACAATTGGGTGGTCAGGTGGTCTCGTTTGGGAGGTGACAACTAAGCCAAGACTTGAAAGAGGTAAGAAGTGAGCAGTTCCTGAGAAGAGCCCAGGGCATGCCTGACATTCAGTGGAACCGGAAGGGGCCAGTGGGTTTGAAGCAGAGAGCACATGGGAGAGAGAAGTGAGACACAGCAAAGACAGGACAAAGGGCTGGGGATGCAGGCAGGTGTAGTCTTCACATCCCTTATAAATACTTAGGATTTTGTCTTGATATTTTCATTTTAAGCTTATGATCAGGCCTCCTCCCTAAGGGGACATTTGATAATGTCTAAAGACACTTTTTGTTGTTATAGCTGTGAAAAGAGGTGCTACTAACACCTTGTGTGTAGAAACCAGCGATGCTGCTAAATAAACATTCTGTAATAGGACAGCCTCCCATAACACAGTGTCACCTGGCTCCAAGTGCCAAGAGTGCCAGACTTTAGAAACTTGATCTAACTTTTAAGAGGATGATTCTGGCTATGGTGATGAGAATAAACCCAGGGAAGGCAAGGATAAAAACACAGAGCACACTTAAGAGGAAATTGCAACAATCCGGTCAGAAATGCTATTGGGTTAGATGGGAGTGATAAGAGTGAGCTGCTGAGGAGTGGTTGGATTTCAGATATGTTTGGGAAGTAGAACCAATACAGACTTGGGGTGTGAGAGAATGCTGAAACTCCAAGACCACTTAAGGTTTCTGGTGTGAGATTTTGTAAGTAAAAAAATTGACATCAGGGTTATGCAGACAGCTGGGCTTGCAGCAGGATTTGAGGCACAGGGTAGAAATCAAATACTAGGTTTAGGATATGCTAAACCTGAGAGGTCTGTTAGACATCAAAGTGAAGATATCAGATAGGTGGACCTGGAGTGATGGAGAAATGTCCAGGCTTGAGTGATATATTCGGGAGTCATGAGTGCATGGATGATATTCAGAGAAGATCTCAACACGTGGAAAGTGAAGACGAGAGAGCCAAGAATTGAAACCTAGAGGACGCTAATGTGAAAGGTTCACAGAGAACTGGGGAAAGGGTTATTGGGAAGTTTCAAAGACTGTCATTTCCCTTATACTTTCATCATAGCTCCAGGCCCTCAAATAATTGGGTTTTATTTTTTATCTTCCTGTTATTTCTTTGGTGCACAGGGCTGTCAGCATTGCTCTCTGAGAATCCATCTGTTCCATGAAAATGCATGTTTCATCTCTGCTTCACAGCAAGCCTTTGTTCTGTGTTCAGCCACTTCTGTGCTTCCCAGCACTTGGTCATTTATGTTGCTGCTTTCAGTGTCAATAATCTCCCGTTTCGGCCACAGATGCCACTGCCTAGACCATGCTTGCCACTGTTTTCTTTATCCAACTAATTCCATCTGTAATTCTCCAGCCAGAGTTTGTTGTTGACTCAGTCTCAAGATTTTATACACATGCGCGCGTGCGTGCACACACACACTCTGTGTTTAGGTCTAGCTTATCTCTGGGCTTTTGAACATGCTGTTTCAGTGCCTGGGACTGGGTGGCTGTAACAATAAAAGTGCACATTCTCACAGTTCTGCAGGCTGGAAGTCTGTGGCCAAGGTGTTCGAAAGGCTGGCTTCTCCCGCTGAGGCCTCTCTCTGTGGCTCCATGGCTTGTAGATGGACAGCTGCCCTCTAGCTGACTCCTCATACGACCTTGTGAGTGTGCTCCCAGTGTCTGTGTTTCCTATTCTTAAAACAACACCAGTTGTATTGAATTAAGTCAGGCCTACTCAAAGGGCACCATCTTAATGTAATCATCTCTTTAAATGCCCTATTTGCCAATACAGTCACATTCTGATGTTAAAACTTCAAAAAGTGCATTTTTTGGAGGACACAATTAAGCCCATGACACACTGGAACACTCTTTTTCTCCTTCTTAAACTAAGAAACTCTGCTTCAATCCTTAGATATCAGCTAAGAAGTCATATCCTTTAGAAAGCGTTTCTGGAGCTTCCAAGATTGGTTTTGGTGACCCTGTGCTTATTTTTACACTAATAGTTGTTACAGTGCATTGCAGCTTACTCATTCCTTGTCAGCATCCTCCATGTGAATATGTATTAGCTCCTTAAAGGTAATGCCCGTGTCCTGTTTACTGATGTATCTCTGCCATATCACACAGCGTATGCACTGTGGAAATGTTTGTTGGGTAAATAAATAAAATGAATTAATTGATATGTTCCATATCTTTAATCAGGTTGAGTGTAATTCATAATGGAACCACATGAATTTATTTGCCTCAGCTTCTAGTATGTTGAATGACATTGGTTTGAAAGTAAGCACATAATTATTGATTGATGTAATTGAGTCCATACCATGAATTACTACATTCATTTGAATTTCCTCACCCAGATATTCTTCTTGCTGAATGGAAGGCATGCCCTGAATATCCCCTTGGGTCATCAGTCCTGAATCATACAAAGTTTAAATGAAATCTGTGTCTGCTTTTGCTGTCAGCAGAGTGACAAAAATGAGAGGGGTGAGAAGAATGGAGAGACATGATCAGATTAACAGCTTTGAAACTGTACGAAGCCGTGATAGTTCAGCAGCCAAATATGAATATTAAATCATTATAGAAAGGTCAGGCAAAGTAAAAATGCTTTGGACAAGGTAGAAATGTCACTAGAATAAACAATGTGCTAACTAAATTTGTGAAGGTCTGTAAGATAACCTCTGAGTAGTTTTGACTTTGAAGCAAATTGATTGCCAATATACCTCTCGCTTTCTCAAAAGTCAATCAGCTTTAATCTCAAAAAAATACAAAGAAAATGGAATCAAGCTATGAAAAATCCAATGAGAGGAGCAAGGCTATAAAATTAATGAAACACATAATTTTGTCTAAACAGAGATGTGGATCTCAACAGAGTCTAGGCAGGTGGAGCAGACCAAATTGTTCATGAATTCTCGCATACCACCCATTTCCTGCCTTTGGAAAAGCTGTTGTTTTTACTTGCAATACTTTCCATTAGTCCTCAGCAGCAACAACATATATAATTCTCTCCTATTCATCTTCAATATTTAATTCCACAATCATCCCTCTTAGATATACACACATATACACACAAATACACATACATTTGGATTTGATTTAGATGCCTCTTTACTCTGCTTTTATAGCATCAAATCCATAATCTTCAATAGAGCTTACCTGACTGTTTTAAACTTGTTTGTTTTCTTTCCAATCTTCCCTAAAAACTGATTAAATACAAATCATGCAACCATTTTGCTTCAATGTTGTATTTCCCTGTGCCCAAGATGATGCCAAGAACAAAATACATGGTCATGAAAAGTTGAGGGATTCTAGCCAAGAATGAGCAAATTTGGGTATGAATCTATGAAAATCAAAATTGAAGGTATTTGCTATGATGGCCATTTAATTGAGGATTTCATTATGCAACTCTCGTTCTTCATTAATAGAAACACACCCCTCTCTTTTTTTAAATGAAATTTCCTTGGGATGATTTAAAAAATGTATTTGTTTTCCTTGCATGTGAGAGAGCTTCAGAACTCCAACTTGAAAGTGACATTAACTAACCATTGAGTTTGAATGAGCCTCAGGAGGCTACAGCAGCCTAGAAGTACTAAGATCTGCCAAGTCTGTTCTGTAGAGCTTGGTCGTATTTTGGAGATTTCTGTCTTTCTTGCTTAATGTCATTTTGAATCTCTGACCTGTGTGATTGGTCAAGTCCCAGATACCATTAAACACTAAATAAGAAAAGACAAGGAGAGATTCTCAGCACCTGCCTTTACTGGGGCATTTGTAGTTTGTCCTCTTAATGCTTCACCATCTAGAGCAGTGCTTGTATCCATGGGCCTTGACGGACACTAGTGGATGGACCAGTTGATTATTAGCTCTGAAAGTCCAATGCACAGACATTGATCCATCCTCTGGTAGCTAAATTTTTTTGCTCATTCTAACAGAAAAGAAAATGAGGCTCCTCGGCAACATTCCATGCTTCCTGTGAGGCAGAATGGATGGTACTGTGTTCTTAGATGCATGATTAAATCCTAGTGTGGATCTTTCTTTTGCCTTTGTTAAGTAACAGTTGTCAGTTTATTTATGTTCTTGTGTGCCTTTTGAAAGGGGACAATAAAGACATAAAAACAAAGACAGCAATATCTTATAGTGAGTTTCTGAATTAACAGCATGAGGGGAGGAGACAGGACTATGTTAGAGGAAGCCCATGTAGTGAAGTTGGGCGGGGCTCTGGAACACACTGACTGGGACCTGGCAGGGCTCTGTAAATCCCCAGGACCAGATTCTTTAGCTTAAGGAGAGGACTGCTGAAGTATATCTGGTGAAAATTATTGTTTAAATAAAATAATATAAAATTTCAGAGATGACGGGAGCGAAAAAAAGAAACAATCAGTTTCTGGTAGCTTGGTAGGTGATCAATTTCTTAAATGAAACATTTTTACTAGACTACAGACTTTGTATGTTTTTCTTCTGTAAATTTTCATGACAAGCCCTAAAGTACAGTAAGCCCTTTATAAATGATAGTTACATTTTTGCACCAAAATTTTCCCATTGAAATATAAACTATTAGCCTTTAAATATTTGTTATTTCTTGATTTCTTCCTTATCTCACCTCCTGTTTAGTTTAGTGTTGACTTGGTAGGTATACCAACTTCGGTTCGATGCAGTCCTCCACGTTTATACCTATGAGTCCTGGGACAGAGTTCCTACCTTGCCAACATTGTCAGCCTGGGTTCCCACTGCATCTCCGCCTATTAATAGCTGTATTAATGTAGGAAAGTTATTCCTCAAAATGCAATTAAGTTAAAACCTTCTGATAACATGTCCCAAACTGCTGCCTATTGGATCAAGTTCTTCAATTATCTTCTCCAACAGGGACGGGCTAAAAATTCTTACTGTGTGAAATGTTAAGATGCCAGGGAGTCCTAATATCTCTGAAAGGAATGGGCACCAACGCACTGAGATAGCGCTATGTTGACAACTGTCCAGAATGCTCAACAGCGAGAACTAACAAGCACCTGCAGGTGGCGCCAAACTCCAGGCCAAACTGACAGAGGTTTGGGTTGCGCAGGTACTTGTACTGACCTTGCTCACCGCAGACTTTCACTAGGATAACCACACAGACTTCACTGGGCATCCCATTTCCTTGTCAATAACATGACACCCCGTTTTATGTAATTTACCTTAAACTCCTTTTGCTACAATATAATCGGTCTTGCTGTAATATAATAGCACTAACTTCTGGAGTGCTGTCAGGATTAAATGAGATAATCCTTAAAAAACACTTGTCATTGTAACCGGCACTCAGCAAATGAAAATAAATGGTGACTAGTTATTATTTATTGACATACAGATTCAAAAGCAAAAAAAATCCTTATATTTCCTGACTACTTATTGCCATTTCCAAAATGAAGCAATGCAATAGTTTTGTTAATGCCAACATGTTAAAATCAAAGAATGTTGCATAAAAATTATATATTTTATGCCTACATGTATCTATCTATATATGGACCTTCAACAGAATTGTTTTAAAAGGTGAATGATTCAGGGTAAACAAATAGCAAGAAATGGTACAATTTACAGAGATGTGCTAATTCAGCTAGAATCATCTGTTCCCTTCTGGGGTGCAAGCATTTCAGAAGCACTGGTCATAGCCATGAGATTGTAAAAATACTCCACAATGGCAATAATCTTTGCATGAGTTAAAATTAAAAGACTTATTTGAGAAAAAGGACTCTTTTTATGAAACAACAACCATGTTGTCCCAGTTAAGTAACTATTTTCACATCTATAAATGAAGGTCGACCATTGTATAATATCAGAATGTGTTTAAGTGTCATGCACCCAGACATCTGAGTTTTGCCTCCTCACATTGGAAAAATAAATAAATGCCTACTTTGATTTCTTGTCTCTGAAACTTTATGTTGTTCTAAGATTGAATGGGAAGGCTGATATCATAGCCATAGATGTTGTTATCCCCTGAAACAATAAACAAAAGAACATCACTGTGTGTGACGAGTCTGTCTGGAGACAAACATGGTGGCCCAGGCTTTGGTAAAGATAGAAACGAAAGACCGATGTCAGCTGTGAGCCAACTATGGCTTAGAGTTTTGCTTGTGGATGATGACTATTTCCAGTTCTCTTTCCGATTTTTTTCTTCTCCTTGTCAACACCTGAAATCAATGGAAAACATGTTAAAACCCAGTTTGTTTGTTTCTTTGCTTTCACAGAAAACATTGCTTTATTAATTGCATTTGTCAACACAGGAGAAGTGCAAAGGGCTCCTAGAGACACAGGCTCTGGTGAGGGCTGGGGGCAGGGAACCCCATGAGTGAGCAGGACAGGATGAGACTGGGAGCCATTTCGGCTGCACCCATGTATTGCTCATTGAGGGTAGCAAAATGGACAATGTGTAAGAAATACATTTTCTTCTCTACAAAGGAATCTTTCTAATACAAGAAAACAAATATTGCAACATAAGCCACAAGTCATTTAAAATAGTTCTTTTTAATATATTTTCAATACTTTTGTATATAAAAACTGAGGTTTTAATAATTATCCATTAAGGAATACAATCTAAGGTGTGAAGTCAGAAGCAAGTGTCCATGGGGTATCTTTTTTCTAGTTTAAAACTTTGTAATTTAGGTGCAATTAAAGGAAATGTCTGGGCTGTTTTTTTGTTTTTGTTTTTGTTTGTTTTGCTTGTTTTAAATGTTTTAGTTACTTTCTTGTCTGGACTGTTGTAAGTCCTATCATCAGATCTTCTATTCTATCTCTGCTTTAAATTAGAGTAAGTGAAGCCAAACAGCTATTATGGTTTTGATGGCATGCATTACTTTACTAGCTGGTGACTCAATTGTCCTCCTATCTGTCCATTCAAAGATCTTTATTCCAAACCCATTTATGAGTCTGTGCCCACATATCACTCATACACACATGCATACATCCATGGTTTTCACCACTGTGGTTATTCTCATCTTCATTTTTGAATCTTTCACATGGTCGGTAAAGAGGCCTTGTATATCAACGGTAATACAAAAAAAATGTAACTCACAGTGTACCAAGTGCTGAACCATGTCTATCATGATTTACCTCTAAGTTTCCTTTCACTGTTCAAAGAGAAATGTATACGAAACAAGGTGTGCTGAAATTAAAACTGAAGTAGTAATTAGAATGCATGGGGTACCACAATCTGTGGATTATTATTTGTTAGCACTGATGATACTTTGGAGTTTCCAACTATTAGTAAATAGAGGAAGCAAGAAGAGTGTGAGCAGTTTGTCAGAATGCATGAACTTTGGGATAATAGCTGTATGGACTTGAGTGATTTATTAGGTAACTACATGGTCCCCCCTTATTCACAATTTTGCTTAGTGTAGGTTCAGTTATTGGGTGTTGACCATGGTCCAAAAATACTAAATGAAACATTCCAGAAATAAACAAGAAATGAGTTTTAAATTGCTTTCTGTTCTGCGAGTAGTGTGACGCTGTCTCACACAGTCCAGCTGCTTTCCCCCCAGGACATGAATCACCCCCTTCTCCAGCACATCCACACTGTATCTGGGACCCACCCATTTGTCACTTATTAGTTGTCTTGGATATTAATCAGCACTTGCAGTATCAGAGTGATGGTATTCAAATTGCCCTTTTTCTACTTAAAAATGGTCCCAAAGCTCAAGAGTGATGATGCTGGCAATTCAGATATGCCAAAGAGAAGCCATAAAATGCTTTCTTTAAGTAAAAAGGTGAAAGTCCTTGACTTACTAAGGAAAGAAAAAAATGTGGTATGCTGAGATTGCTAAGATCTATGGTGAGAACAAATCTTCTATCCATGAACTTGTAGAGAAAGTACAAGAAATGTGTGCTAGTTTTGACTCTCTTTCTGACATATCATCAGAAAGTCAATAATGTTACATGAGAAGCCTATGACACTCCCTCAGCGAATCTCACCACGTAGGCATTGCATTACTTCATACCATCAAGCAAAGTGCCAGTGCAGTTCAGTAAGGTATTTTGAGAGAGAAGAGGGAGACTATATTCACATAACTTATTGCAGTATATTGCCATAATTGTTCTATTTTATTAATAGTTAATGTTGTTAATATCTTACTGTGCCTAATTTATAAATTAAACTTTATCATAGGTATGCATGTATAGGGAGAAAAACATAGTGTGTATAAGGTTCAGGAGTATTTGCAGCTCCAACATCCCCTGGGGGTCTTGGAATATCCCTCAGGTGAGGTGGGGGTGTCTACAGCTTGCAGGACTGTTGGGGGCATTGTAGGTGATACACCAACAATGTTCTTTATGTAAAAGGAAGCTGTAGCTCCACTAATTGTGAGAAACATGAGATATTGTGTGAAAATAGCCTAACAGGCTGCCTGACACACAGTAGGTCTTCCATGTACCTTAGCACCATCCAGTCCCACACTGACAAATATCCTCACACACATAATTTCAAAGACCTGCCTTTCTGACAGTGACAATGCAAAGTTATCATAGTTACATTGAGCGGACAGAAAGGTTAGTTTTATTCATTTATGAGAAATATGATACTCATTATTTTTAAATTACACATGATGTAAAACTGTTCAGTTATAATCAACCGTTACTGAACCAATTGCATTTAAAATGAATACATATGCACATATGTTTACTGATAAGTTTAGAAGGTGGAGGATGGGGAAGTAGTCTATTTACCCAATTAAAATTTTCTGCAGTAGTGTTATAAATAACACCTCTAGAAGCAGAATAAAACTATATTTCAAAAATAGCTCCAAAGTTGCAATTTAGTGTGACTAATAACTCAGCTTTGGCAGCTAGACGAGAGACATTAATGGTCTGGGCATTTGCAAACCTTGCTACAGGAAAAATCTTACTGGGCAGATTTATAAGCAGTTTTACTTACAATCAATTTCATGTAACTTCTTTGAGAATTTTAGGAAATGTTTAAAAATTATTTTTTAAACTTGTTTCAATTGAGTGTTTTAAATTTATGAACAAACAATTTTCTGTTTAATGGTGTAAAATTACTTTGCCAAAAAGAAAGTCATTGGGGAAAATTATACTATTTTTCAAAATATTTCCCCCTTAGCCCAGGAAAACAACTGCACTTGCTTCCCATCGACATCAGAGTTGCTCTGTGACTTGCCTTGGTGATGATATGGGAGTCAGGGAAGGAGCCCGTCCCTCCCCTGAGCAGCTCTGTCAGGATACATAATGTGATGGCGTCTTGCCTTCTTTTCCTTCTACTACAAGACTGGCCTAGCCAAGGAAGGGGATTCTCCTTCTGCCTTGTTTCTATATGAAGAGGATACCAAAGCTAGTGGCAGCCGAGCACAGCAAGTGTGGAACATGAGCGCTAATCTCACCGAACAGCTGGATGGGTTTTTACAAAGGGCAGGAGGTACACAGGGCCACAAAGAGCAGCGAGGACAGTATTCCCAACACCCCTGAAAACCGCCTCCGGGCTCTACCCAGTCACTGCTTCTCCCCAGAGACAAACACTTTTCTGACCTCTATTCCCACAAATACATTTTTCCTGCATGTATTTCTTTTAGCTCTGACTTTCTTCATTCAATATTGTGGTTTTGATATTTATCCATGTTTTTCTGAGTAGCAGTAGCAGTTCATTCCCATTGCTGTATAATATTCCAGTGTATAAGTATAACTCTGTTTTATATCCATTCTAATTTTGTAGAATAATGAAGTTGTTAGCAATGCGGGGCTCACAAAAATTAAATATTTCCAAACTGTGCACATGCCCAGAGCTTTGTTCCCAGTTCTTGACCACACAATAAGGGGGCGAGATGAAAACAGAGCGGGATGGGATGTTTGCAAAGTTAGGTGGCAGTGAAATCTAGTAATCATGGAGAATTAAATAGTAGTAAAAATACACTTTTTGCACTAAGGCGAAAGTGTTGATGACAGCTTCAAAATACTCTGTGTTCTGCATCAAAAAAAGGAATAGAAAAAAGGGAAAAAACTTTTATATATTTTGACCAATGCCTTTAATGGGCAAATAAACCAATTCATTACATTAGTTTGTAGTTCACAGTTATGTCTACTAGGTGTCCTGGAAAAAGCATCAAAGGAGATAACATCTCCTTTACTTATAGAGCCAAGGTAGTTTAAATTCCAGCTCTGCTTTTTAATGTCCATGTAACTTTTGAAGTGACACTGGCTTCTATCCACTGTTTCATTATGTATAAATTGGCTAGTCTTCCACAATCCATTCCTGCATAATTGCCTGAAGAATTTTAATACATGTGAATCATATCATTGCCACTCCCTATTTTAAAAATTTTCCAATGAATTTTTATCGCATTTATGTATAAAAGACACGTGGATAAAGGCAAAGGTAGTTTTGAGGGTGAAAGGAGGGGATGGGTGGGGTGGGGGTTATGGTGGAGTGAAAATGGACACAACTGTACTTGAACAACAATATAAAAATAAATAAAAATATTAAATTTGAAAAAAATACTAGAATATAAATAATTTTCTTTGACAATAAATGCCCTAACTGAGCCAGTACAGCTTGTTCTTCCAGGCCTCCTACCTCAGTCATTCTTCCTATTTCCCATGGCCAGCAACTTGGCTTTCACTGGGGACATTCTCCCTCCAGATCTTCACACAGGGCTACACATCTTCTCACTCCTCAAGTGTATGCTCAAGTGTCTTCTCAGAATTGCTTGCCCTAAGCACTCAATAAAAAGGACTATTCTTATAACCTCATTCTAGCACAGTATTTTATGTTACTGTTTTATAACAGTTATTGCTACTTGAAATCATCTTATTTGTTTGTTTAAATATTTCTTTCCTTCCTCTTAACTCCCCTATATCAGCTCCACAATACCTAGAACACTGTGTGTGTTACAGAACCAAGAAGAGGTTTGATGAAGTCTTATACAGATTGAGTAAATTAGGCATGGTATACTTGACTGAATAGCAGTACTCAATTAGTGATTATTTTCTTTCCTATCTCAAATCCTCCTCTTGGAAAGTCCTGAGTCTGTGCCTCCTGCCTTATATCAGAATATCAGCTGTACCTCATGCTTCCTTCTCTGATGTACAAAGAGGTCATCCTTTTTGGTTGCCCTCTTTTGTCACCCACTTGTCAACCTAAACTTGAATTTGCCACCCATCTTTCAATTGCATAATTGAATAGGAAAGAGTTTGGCATTTGTGTCTGGATGTAACTGTTGTTTTTCATCTGACCCTGAATATTTACAATCATATTTACAGCCAGTGGTCCCTAGTCAAAGAACTGAAGCACGACTATTTTCACATAGGCCAAGGAAGGGGAGCTCACCCAGCCATGGGGGTAATTCAAACATAGCCTGCCGCTCACCTTTTCTGGGAGCCAGCATGAACCAAGGCAGCCATCAGAAGACCTGTTGCCATCACTGGTGGACACTGCTTTGTAGAGCAGACAAGATGCAATGAGCCTAGTGCTTTATTCAGAGGTGAAGTTGCATGATTCCCTTAGGGGTTCAGGACATTTAAGCATGCCAGGAATAATATAAAAATAATGGAACTGAGCATGTATGTTTGTGGGGGACTGAGGGTGTGTGTTTTGGGGGTAAAGACAGAATCAAAGTGGGTTGTCAAAAAAGGGAGGTCAGTGACAGTTGCTAGTATTCCAGGTTTTTGTGACCTACATATTGGCCAAGGAAAGTTCCAGGGGCAGCTATTCATACTTATTAGAAATGTAATTTGGACACATAATGAATGAGAGATAATACATTCAAAGCTCTTAGTACTTTTTCACATATTTAGTGGGCTTTCAGTATGTGG
Organism: Anoura caudifer; assembly: GCA_004027475.1. Lineage (NCBI taxonomy): Eukaryota > Metazoa > Chordata > Mammalia > Chiroptera > Phyllostomidae > Anoura > Anoura caudifer. The sequence continues at coordinate 91,346 of PVKU01000830.1, read as the reverse complement.
GAAATCGTTATTCAGACCAATTCTACCATTTTTATAATTGTGCATAGAGTAGTTTACAAATTGAGACATTTTTTAAAGCAAGTATATTTTTTTCCTAAAATTATTGGATGATGTAATTCACATGCTGCTAATAAGCCTGGTTACATCGACAGAAACTAGAATAGATTTCAACAGGACTCGGTAGGAGAATGTTGGTTTCCTATGGTGAGCTATCGGTTTTCAGTGCTGTTCTTGGGCACTGATTAACTCCTACCTCACACATCTAATGACATAAGCAGAATGAATGGAGCTCAAATATAGATCAGAACTCCACCAGGCATTATTGATGCTTTGTCTTCACTGACATCTTCGGCCTTCTACATGTTAAATCCTAATTTATTAGGAACAGATTACTTCATTGTAACAAAAGACCCTGATGGTAATATGGGCCAATGCTTTGTATAAATCAAACCCTGCAGGAACACAAAACACTCTGTATGTAGAATATATATATGTGTTTATATATCTATATATAAACATATATCCATGTTTGTTTATATATGTTTATATATCCAACTATGTGTGTGTATGTATATGTACATACATATGCGGATATCTCACTGTTAGTGGGTATACACATTTGTGTGTATGCTCAGATAATTATATTTAGGAATATCTGAAAAATATATCTATTTAAAATACAGTAAAAATACTGTATTTCATGTTTTTATAATGTACTAAAATGAGCAAAAACTAAGGAAACCAGGGTTGAAATTTTGAGTTCTTCCATGTCTCTGATACATATTTTCTCACATGGAACTTATACTTTTTCAATCTCATATGCAGGTCTTCATTACAAGATTCTTTTGGAATTGAAATAAAATGGCTCATCAGAATAGTATGCCTGGCATATAGTAGACACTCAATAAATATCTAATTTTCCTTCTTTCCTTTCTCACTTCTTTCCTTTCTTCCTTTAGGAGAAGTCATTTTAACTGTTAAATGTATCATTGGCATTGAAAATGTATATGTAATGTAGTGATTGCCCTTTTAGGCAGATGTACCCCTTAAAAATTTAATGTCCATCTGGATGTTAAGAGCAGAATGAAAGTTAGAATTGAGAGAGCAAGTAGCTATTTTGCAATTTATTATGAGGTTTATCCTTGTGTTCATCCAGGTCCTCTGAAAAGAAGATGCCAAGATAGAATTAAATAGACAAGAAATGAAATGTTTTCTAAATAAAATGGGCATGATACTGGGAGAGCCTGAGAAAACTGAGAAACCATGATACAACTCTGATACTAACTGAAGGAGAGAAAGGAGGGGAGGAAGGAAGGAAGGAAAGAAGGAAGGAAGGAAAGAAGGAAGGAAGGAAGGAAGGAAGGAAGGAAGGAAGGAAGGAAGGAAGGAAGGAAGGAAAGAGAAAATAGCTTAAGTAGAAAGAAGAAAAGAAAGTTGAGTAGAAGCACCTTAGACCAATGTGCAGTTCTAAGGAAAGTCAGGCAACGCAACTGGAATGTCCTTGATCCCAAGCCACCATCAGAGGATGCCAGTGCCACCCAGGAATAGAAAAAATGGGAAGAAACAACCTCAGTGCGAATGCTGTGATGAATTTCAAAGAGCAGAAGCTGGTGCACTGCCACAGAGGATCTGAGAAAGGCATTCTCACATGGCCACAGGTAAATGAGAAGGAGGCAAAAGGTGTACAGTTGCCATGATGAAAGCACTTTGATATACATTTGACCCTTGAACAATGTGGAGGTTAGAGACTCATTCCCCATGCAGATGAAAATCCTCATATGAGTTTTGACTCCCACAAACTTAACCATAGCCGACTTTTTGTTTCTACAGATTCAACCAACTGCAGATCAAAAGGAGTATTTTCGATCTGTGGTTGGGAAACCAAGGATGTGGACAGCTGCACTAATAGCCTACTGTTGATTGGAAGATTAGCTGATACGTACAGTTGATTAGTGCACTTTTGTATGTTATATACTGTATTATTACAATAAAGTAAGCTAGAGAAAAGAAAATGTAATTAAGAAAATTATTAGGAAGAGAAAAAAATATTTACTGTATTTATTGAAAAAATTTGCATAAGTGAACCTGTGCAGTTCAAACCCATGGTGTTCAAGGGTCCATTGTACATAATCAAACTCCTCAGCTCCTAAGTACCTCTTCTAACTGATAGTACAGTATCGTGAAGTGTTAAATAATTTTATAACAATAATTTTTAAATATTTTGACACATTTAACAGGTAAGCAAACTGAGACTCGGAGAAATTGATGCCAATTCTTGTTAATGTCAAAGCCAGAATTAGATGCAAGTGGTCTGCCCAGGTCCCTCCTAGCCACTACTCATGCTGCCCTGACTCACAAATATACTTGTGCCAGTGAGATACCCTGGTGTCTATAGTACAGCATGATCCTGACACCAGGATAGGATGAAGAGGATGTGATGAATAACTCCAGAGGAGGAGCTTGTTTTAGCAGCACAATGTATGTTTTCCCCCATAATCTGTTTGGAACCTTGAACTAGATCAGTGTAATGTCCTGTATCTTCGATGACTCCCAGAAAAAAAATGCTAGGTTGTGACAAGTTTGAAAATCATTATCAGATGACCATAAATTACTCTATTATAAGATTATATTATAGAGGTTATGTCAAAAATGTCTATCTACCTTAATCTTTTGAAAATATTTCTTAGGATTAATATTAAACTTACATATTTCAGGTATCTCAGGGGCATACAGTAGTTATTTGGGCAGAAAAGACCCCTTCAAAATTCCTTAAGAGTGTACTATGCAGGGTGTTTGTTACTTAATAATGGACTTAAACTCTCCCACTGAACCAGTGGAAATTTCAGACCCTAAAGTTTAAACTGCAGCCCCAGGAACTGACACAATGAAGGAGAAATGGGGGTCTTCAGCTTCGAGTTCAGCATTATTTTTGGTGTCTCTGAGAATTTATATTACTTGTCACCACTCCTAGGGTGAGAAGGAAGAGATAAAGAACCTCAAGTTGATTCAGTCATTATGGACCAGACTTGAGATAGAAACAGATTGTGAGTGACAGTATATGGTCCCAGGAGAGTGTAATGAGTTGTGGGGGTGTGGCTGAGGGGTGAGCATGCAGTTGCCTACCCTAACACCAGTTGTTCTGAGGTTGACACTTAAAGTTTATCGCACACTTTTAGAAGCACTGTATGATAACTTGTGCTTTTGCAGCTGTCCCTTTGCAGCAGTGAACAGTGATAGGTCAGAGACAGCAGAGTCACCTCTGAGCTTCCTACTCCCAGGTGGGTTATTTGAAGAGTTATTTGTCTCATGAAACTCCCTGGAGCCCAGGAAGCTGTCAGTCTATTAAAGCAAGGGAAAGAGAATTAGTAACACCCTCTTATTTTAAGGGTATAATAACCTGCCCTATAAATCTGCCCAAATCCTGTTGTTAATCTTTAGCCTATGTGGGAAGCGACTGCTGTTATTGGTGTTGCATTAAGAATAGGGCACTTTATTACTTTGGAAGCCATAAAACAACCTCTCTAGATAGAAGTGAAGCTAATTCTCCAAGACCACTGGGTGGATACACTTGGCTGAATGCCCTCTATCTCCTGACTGGTTTGGAAGGCAGAATGGTCATCCAGAGGAGCAAGTTCACTTCTGAGTGATCGGAGCTTAAAATGCAGCATCATAAAGAAAAATATGTCTTAGAGTTCTACAGACGTGAGCTTATATATGTAAGGCAGTCTTTCCCAAATGAGATTCACATAGATGACATCGTGCTGGACTTTTGTAAAAGCAAAAACAACAAAACTTACTCTGAGGTCAGAGTTTAGGGACCTATATTGAACAGGTTTAAGGCAATTACTATAACATTTATGAATCTTATTGTGAATCTCTAGGACATATCTGGCAGACAATATTTACTGAATGTGTTTGACCATGAATGACGCCTTCCATCTTTAGAATGGCACCAAAGAATGTGCGTTGACTTGTGTGTTATTTAAAAAACAGACAGAGGTATGTTTTTCTTTACCAATATGAATTAGTGATAGTTTTTGTAAACTTTTGTGGTTATTTGCATCTTAATAGAGCAAGCAATCTGCAAATTACTTTTTACCACATATCATTGTATATCATTTAAGTCAGAGCTCTTCTACCATTGATGCATGGTATAAATGAAGTTTCCAATTTGTGGCAAAGGTATGATTTTGCCCAAAGGCAAAAGGCTATTTAATTATCCAGTAAAAAACTACTAGAATGAGGCAAATGTTCACCAACTTATTAGCATGGGTATTGTGTGCTCTCCTGTTAGTAGGATTTTTTAAAAAAATTCTTACCTGAGGTTACATCTATTGGAGGGAAGAAGAGAGGGAGGGAGGGAGAGACAGAGAGATAGAGAGAGAGAGATGTGAAAGAGAAACATTGATTGGTTGCCTCCTCTACACACCCTGACTGGGAATCGACCCTGTGACCTTTCAGTTTATGGGATCACACTCCAACCAACTTATCCACACTGACCAAAGCTATTACTACAATGTACTTTTCCATATTATCTCAAGCACTTGGAGCCATATCCTCAGTTGTCTTCCGATATATGACTTTCTGTGTATAAAATAAATGTCTTTAATCATGAGAAAGTAAGAAAAGGCAGAAATAGCAAGAGAGCCTGGCCATCTGGATATGTTGGTCTACATGATTATTCATAAGAAGACTCAAATAAACAGATGCTGTGGATAGTAATTAAACTCTTCTTACGTTCTCACTGGAATGTAAAAACAGTGTTTCTTCTGATGACAGAGGATCTGTGTCACATATTCAAGGATAACCACAGAAAGGATTAATAATAGCCCCGTTAATCATCAGAGTAAAGGAACATTTTTGGCAGCCGCACTTTGACAAGGTGATCACGTTTTCTTAACACACAGAGCCAACTACCTTGTGAGACACTTGTCAGACCTCACACAGCTCATACACATGCCTGCTCTCAGACTTCTAGCAATTAGCTGGTCTGTCTCTTTGGTCTCAAAAACTTTATTTTTATCTCTTTAGATAGGTCCACCACCTAAGAGGTGGGTTATATCTGCCCCCAAGGGGTGTTCAGCCTGCTCTCTGAAAGCTTTTTGAAGCTGCAGAGGCTGACCTTGCTGGAGAGAAAGGTATTCTTTGCTTGAACTGATTATATAGAAAAGTTGGTATCAAGTCAGCAACTCCTTTGTTTCTTTCTCATTTCCCAGGAAAGGCATATCACAGAGAAGAATTTTCTGATAACTGCACGCCTACAGCTCTCTCCTTTTGGCCCAAAGACAAACCAGCCACCTCAGGCAGTGCCCTCCCCGCTTTTGCTGATTTTGGGTAGCATTTTGGACAAAGGGAAAAAAGACATAGTAGTGACATCATATGCGAATGAATCTTCTTTCTTAGACTTATAATTATTAGCCACAGTTTTAAAATATGTTTTCCAATCGATATCTTAGGAAGTTTAGGTAGGATTCATTCAGCAAATCATTTCTTTATGACTAACTAGGTCTTGCATATGCAAAAGTGAGCAAATCAAGATTCCCACTCATACCTCCATCCCTGATTCTGTCAGTAGGCGTGGTTGTTGCTTTATAAATAACGTTAGCTCATGTTTCTTGAGTGCTTAAAGTGACTCAGGTACCATTCAGATTACATTGCACTTGTTCATAAATCTCACACCTACCTTGTAAGCTAGAACTATTGTTACTGCCATTTTACAGATGAGAAAAATAAAAAAAATTACATTAAAATTGCCCTCAATAATACAACTAGTAAGTAGGGGAACCTGGATTTAAACCCAAGAAATCTGACTCCAGAGCACAACACTCACTGAGAGGCTTCTTTCCCCCCTTAGCCTTCCCCCACTGGTCAGAAGTGTTGCTGCAATGGAGACAGGCAGATGTGTCTGATGTTCCTGATTTGAGCTTCATTTCCTGAATACATTGCCCTCCATATCTGCTGCTCATTTGCTTCTGACATATTCCTGGAAGAACATTAATTCTACTTGGAGCTTCCTAAGGTAAGTTCAGAAATATCTTGTGGGGAGATGCTGCACACAACAGTAATTAAAATCACAGCATGTGAGATTTTCCTTTCTGTGTCACCATCTTAAGTAGTGTATTAGTTTGCTAGGACTGCCATAACAAAGCTCCACAGACTGTGTGGCTTAAACAAAAGAATTTATTTCTCATGGTTCTGGAGCCTGGAAGTCCAAGATCAAGTTTTCAGCAATTTTTTTTTTTCCCCCTGAGGCTTCTCTCCTTGGCTTGCAGATGGACGCTTACTTGTTGTGTCCCCACATGATCTTTCTGTGCAAGTACCTCCCTGGTGTCTCTTTGTATGTCCAAATTCTCCCTTTTTATTTAGATTGCAGTAGGGCCGACCCCACTGGCCTCATTTTAACCTAATCACCCCTTAAAGGCACTGTATCTAAATACAGTCATATTTTGAACTGTGGGGTCAGAGCTTCAACATGTGGATTCTGAAGGCACACAACAGCCCACGGCAAGCAGTATGCACGTTACTGATGACCAACCCTGGATTTTCTAATCTGTAAAGTGGAGGCAAAGATAACGTTTACTATTTTGAGGAATTAATTAATTGTTGTGAGGATTAAATGAGATCATTTCAGGTCTCTGCCTAAAATGTTGAACGCAACACACGACCTGCTTTTTGCCCCCTTTTTAGGAATGGGTACCTAAGACTTACCCATTAAGTTTCAGCTCAAATATATCACCATATTAACTTCTTCAAAGTACTTTTAAAGCCATAAATTGTTATTTTTATTTACTTGACTTTGTCTTTGTTATTCTGCTATAATGAATGTAATCTCTGTTTAGAGAAGAAACTTTTATCTGTTCGACTCAAGATCTACCGAACGTCTGAAAGTAGACGCTGACATGTGTACAGAGTGTGCACATATGGATGAAGTGAATGCATGCTGTACAAGAACAACAATTAAAATAAATAAAAATACATAAAAATAAATAAATAAAATCTTAAAAAAAAAACTACTTTCAGTTTACCTGTTTTCTTTGCCTGTGGTTTTCCTCCTCAGACCTGTCTGAGACCCTGTCCTGTTGCCCGTTCTGCTTCTCCTGTTGACTGCATTTCCTGTTTTTGAGCAGCACGTGGACACTCTCCCAGTCAGACTGCTGCTTTGATGGCTGCGCTCCTCCTGCAGGAGAACCACCTTACCACAGCCTCAGGCAGGAAGCTGCACTGCTCTGGTCCCAGCGCCACCCATGGGTTCCAGCTCCACTCATCCCCACTTCCCCCTGTTTTTCATCAAATTAGTTTATCTTATTTAAAGGTAAATACATTTGGAAACAATACTGCATTTGGAGTTCTATATGTGAGGTAAGTGTCTCCTACCACCATTTATTTATTTCATTAACCAATTTATTTATATTAGTATAAATTAGATATTTATTTAATATTGGTTTACAATCCAATACTACGTCATTCATTTTTATCCTCAAAATGTTCCAGCTTTGGTCTTTGGAAGCTCTTCCAGGTTGGACACCACATCCTTGCATTTTCCATCACTTCTTTACTTTCTGGCACTATAAGATGCCCAGGAACACTTTGTGTATTCCTTTCCCAACCCCCAAACACCCAAATCCTGGTTTCCTTTACTGGAAAATGGTATTTGAAATCAGGATCTGTCTATTAGACCTGCTCATTGCAGCCTAGATGTCATTGTTTCCAGAATCTCTCAGTGGATAGAGCATGGCAATATATGTACTATACTAACCTGTGCATACACATTATATCTATAATTATATCTATCATTCTGTATCTAGAATATATAGCTAAACATGAGTCCATAATGATGTTATTGAGTCTTATCCTATTCTTTGTTCCCTTGCTTATTGGAAACCTCAGTCTCCAGCAGTGAGAAACACGGTTCCCATCCATTTACTTATTTGTTCAACTCCAGTATACTTGCAAAGCAGTTTCAGAATTTTTAAGTCATGCTCCCATGAGATGCAACTTTATGAACTAGGTACAGTGTTTATGAGCACATCCATCATTGTCTCTAGTCTTACAGTTTGTGAAGCACTGTTTTCCAAAGTTACTTAGGTTAGAAACTTTTTCTACCACTACTTTCAATGAAGTTATATCATAGATTCTTTTTTGTCATAGTCTACATTCCATCCTGGTTAATTCCCTACCTTCCAGATGATTTTTTTAAAAATATTTTCATGCATCAAGGTTAATTCTCTGTATTGTAAAATTCTGTTTTGACAAATGCATAGTATCATATATACACCACTAAGAAGACCATCCTGGTCTTTTTCATCACTTCAGGGATCCTCTGTACTCCTTCTTTAAACCACTGACAACTATTGATATATATATTCCTATCCCTAATTTTTTAATTTTTCCAGAGTATCATATAAATTGAAACATACAATATGTATCATTAGTGATATGGTTTCTTCCATGTACCCATGTCCTTGTGTGAATTAATAGCTTATTTCATTTGATCTGTAACTGGTAACCCAGGGCATGGGTAGATGAACACAATCTATTTATTTGCCTATTGAGAGGCAACTTGGTTTCCTCTAGTTTTTGGTGATTGTGAATAAAGCTATTATAAATATTTGTGTGTAGTTTTCAAAACAAGTTGAGCAAATAACTGAGTGTGTGATTGCTGAATTGTGTGGTAAGCTTACGTTTAACTACATATAATAATCCAAAGTTCTTTTCAAGGGCACTCTACGGCCATATGTCTTGGTTTCATGCACATGCCGTTCCTTCTTCCTGGGATGCTGTCCACCCATCTTGGTTGTTGTTGCTGTTGCTGTTGTAACTTCCTTTTTGATAAAACAACTTCTCAAGTGCTTCTTCTTGCAAAGTTTTTTTCTTCTTTCTTTGGACTGGGTTAGGTATTTTTATGTACATTCTGTATACACCCCTGTATTTCATCCATCATACATCATTGTATTTTTAAAAATATTTTGTCTTCCTCCCTTACATGTTTATGAAACCTTTCATAGGAAGTGAAATATCTTTTATTTCTGTAACCTCAGTTTTTAATATTAGCTCCAGTACATATTTGGAGACTGTTAATTGAGTGTTCAATCATGTTTTTCAAATAATTTCCACACATAAGTTTTACCTAGTTTCACACTTGATTTTCCCAGGATTAACTGTGTTTTTTACTGGTATAATTTGTTTGACATTTATATTTTGCTCATAAGTTATCCTAACATGGTACTATTGTGACTTGTAATTGCTCTACATTTTATATGATCTTAAGTATATTTAATCCTTTTAAATGAAGACATAGAGCCAAAGTTAATTTCTTGTTTGTTTTTCTGGTTTTAGATGCACAAAGTCATGTTTCTAACATTGAATATTTTCTCCTTTCCTTAAAAGTATAGGAAAACCATTCTTCTTGAGGTTTCTTCTTTTTTACTATTTTTATTGTATTTTTCCATTACCATTTATCCACCTTATACCCCTGTCCTCCCTGTACCCACCACAGCATTGTCCGTGTCCATGAGTCCTTGTTCCTTTTTGCTCAATCCCTCCAGCCCCTAACACCAACCTCCCATAACTCTCAATCTGCTCTGCATCTATGAGTCTGTCTCTGGTTTGCTTGTTAGTTCAGTTTGTTAATTAAATTCCACATATGGGTGAAATCATATAGTACTTGTCTTTCTCTGACTGACTTATTTCACTTAGCATAGTGTTCTGATAGAAAAATTTAGAAATAATGTCTGACTCCCTAAAAGTGCAGTATTAGTCATTCAGTCATATGTGTGTACATATGTATGCATATATACACACATATATGATTATACTATATACACACATGGGTATATAGTATATACATTAAATATAGTGTGTGTATATAGTATAGTGTGTATCTATATATAGTATAGTGTGTATGCACACATACATAAACACATACACATGTGCATATACACATATATTTATATACATATACATATATGTACATATATACATATGAATGTGTATATACATACATACATACACACATAAGTACATTTAGAATAGGAGAGATATGCACCTATGTGCCTGCAAAATAGTTCAGGGGTAAATGTTATCTTTACCTCTTTATAACGTGTTTATATGTTCTGGGGTTTTTTGTTCTTTTTTTTAGATTTTATTTATTTTATCTTTAGAGGGGAAGGGAAGGAGAGAGGGAGAGAAATATCAATGTGTGGTTGCCTCTCGTGATTCCCCTGCTGGGAACTGGCTTGCAACCCAGGCATGTGCCCTGACTGGGAATTGAACTGCGAGCCTTTGGTTCGCAGGCCCATGCTCAATCCACTGAGCTACATCAGCCAGGGCTGTTCTGTTAACATTATTGGAGTTACAGGAGGGCATAAAGGGGGAACTTAGGCCTTTCATCATATAATAGTAAAAATTAATAAAAATGGAAGTAATAATATAATGTCTCTTCCTTCCTAGGTGAATGAAAGAAATTCTTTAAAATGCCATAGACAATCTTTGAGCTCAAAAGTTTGCTCATTTCTCTAAAGGTACACATTCTGAAAGAAGCTAAGCCTTTCTTTTATGATTATTTATATACACAGCTCATTTTTGCAGGGATAGGGAGAAAATATTACTGATGGCAGACAGCAAACCGTGATCTGATCTGATTGATGTTGGTACAGGTAATGATTGTCTCCACTCCTCTTGGCCACTCATGAAAAAAAGGGAAGCTGGTGGGGAAGATAAGGTGACTGTGTCAGAAATATGACTGAAAATTTTATTTTCAAGAAGCCACAAGCCCCAGCCCCACACCAACTAATCCCTACCATCACACACACAGATATACGGGGTGAACTTAAGTCTCTGGGGAAAAGAAAATCTACCTCACTTTATAATCAATGTCAACAATTTCTCTCTTAATGTAAAACAGGAAAATGGGCCAAGTGAGAAGAAATTGCAAGAGATAATCTTCCAACATGGAGAGCATGTGTAGTAGAGTGAGTGAGGGCATGGCCAGAGAGGCAGTGGAGGAAATGCCCAGGAATAGTAAAGAGTGCAGATTTTAGGTCCACACCCACCTTGTTCACATTCTGGATGTTTCTGAGTTGCTTTAGTTGAATCATTTGTAACTTGAAGAATATATTTTAAAAGTATCCACCTCATCCTAAAAATACCATGAAGAATTAATCAGGTATTCCATTTAAAATACTTACTCTGGCACATCTCTGAGCCTCAATGTTAGTTATTCTCATTTCTTCTCCAACTTATCCCAATAGTGTTGCCTCAGAACAGCAAACTGCCACTTGAGGAAGTCCATACTATTCCATGTTAATTGAATCTTCAGGTATTTGTGCCAAAGAAGCACCATAAAAAGGGACGAGCTTTCTTTCAATGCAAAACTAAAAGCAGGGATCAGAACCCCCACAGCTTTTTTTTTTTTAAAGAGGGAATCAGGACCAAAAAACCTTGAAACATCACAGAAAGGAATTGTTAAGAGCTCATAATAATTGCAGTTCACTTGAGTTTTTTGCTTTTACTTCCTGTTCCTCTGCTGTGATGCTTTCATCCAAATGGCCTGTGCACTTATCTTTAGGGTCAACACAAAGATTGTGAGACAGTGCTGCCCTACAGCTTGTGTTATGTGGAAATAAAAATGAGAGGAGAGAGAAGATAGTGACAGTTCCTGAGGAGAGAATCTGCATCTCCTTCCCTGAAATACAGATGAGGATCTGCATTAAAAAGCTTATGAGGTTGGCGTCTTAATCTAAAGCATCCTTATGCTCTTTGTTTTTAGGTAAAGGGGTCAAATGTAAATATTGAGGAGCAAGTTATTTTAGGGATATTGACGTAAACAAAACAAGCTAGTTGTTTTTCCTTCAACTCATTTTTTCTCTTCTTATATGAAGGGAATAAGTGACACTCCCCAGAGATAAGTAAGCAGACAGATTCAAGGGTCACCACATTTTGACACAAACTTCCCTCTATGTTGATAAAACGAGATGATCTGCATTGTGCTGAATCCAATCTCCCTAATCAATTATTGATGGCCTGTGGGATGTGATAAATGTCCTGCCAGCAAGAAAATCACACTGCTTCAGCTCAGCAGGGAAACAGATGATAGGATTTTCAATATACACAATGAGACCTTTCCGCTGATATTCAATATTGCTGAGTGTCATTTTAAGGCTACAGGGGTTTTCAATTTACAATCTAGATGTGTTCATGAAGCAAAAACATCAGAAGTTGCTAAACTGAAAGGAAAATCACATATCTAATAGTATCCTTCTTTAATTTTATGAAAGCAATTATTAATGGCACAATCTCTTCCATCTAGGAGACAGAATACGGTAAACAAAGGAAGAGAGTATAAATTTCTGCTACCTGCTTGCTGTGACACACTGAGCTGACTTACTTTCTCTGTTTCTCAGTTGTTTTATCTGTGAAATGAGGGCATTTACCATAGAACAATAAAGAACTCAGCACAATCTTGCACAAAATGGGACTGAATAGGTGTTTGTTCCCACTCTGTTGCTACCAGTGGGGCTCTCCCTTTCATCAGTGGACTAGTGACTTAAAAACTTGCCTGGATATAACAATTATCTGGCGTATTAGTCAATGATAAATAAAAATACATATATAAAAAATTGCTTAGTCTCAACCCAAATTTCCTGAAGCACAGTTTCTAGGGAGAGTGCTGGTGAGTTGAAGTGAAGCCACATTTCCTGGAAATTCTGATCCTCAGTCACATTTGGGGAAATATTGAATTATGCAAACCTCACCTTCCTCCTGGTCTAGGCTTCCTTTCTGCTGAAATTATGTTACTTTAGTAAATGGCATGGAAAGTTTCTGGTGCTTCTCACAGGTTTATTTTTTTTCATTCTTCTTACTCTAATTCCTGGATCTGTGTGTTTCCAGGTGCCCCCACCAGGCAGCCATTTCTGTCTCCATCTAAACAGATACTACAGGATTACCGTAGGCCTCAACATTCTCCAGCCTTCCAACCTGTGCATGGCTGGTTAGATGAGGGGCATGGAGGAAGAATGGAGACCTTGAAGTTTAGGGCCTAGGAGACATGTATTAAACTCTAACATACTCTGTCATGAAGCTTTGTGGTAACAGATTTATTTAAATTCTTTTGCTTCTCTTTTCAAAAACCTAGAGATAAGACATGAATAAAAGACTATGGATTCCATATAATTATAACAATAAAATAATAGTTACAAATTTAGAATATTTATTTTTATAAATATCATCAACTATAAATATTGTAATCCTATAGGGTATTACACAACTTTGAATACTTAAGAGAAATACATTTTTACATAAAATCCTGCTTATCCTGTGAGGGTTTTTTAGAAGTTACCTCTCAAAGGAAGGTAGTTTGCTTTTGTAAGATAAAGAAAAACTATAGGAGGACATAATATACTTATTCTAAGTATGTCTCTTCTTGTGGAAGATTTTTACTTACTTCACAGTTCAAATGCCCTTTAAAGTTACAAGCATTCAGGAACTCATACAATGTCCACAACAGACTTTTTTTTTATTATACTTTAGGTGAATTTCATTTTTATTCTTTCTCCTCCTTGAGGTTCTTTACACCTTATCACAGTTCTTCATGCTTTCAGAAACAGGTGTAACGTTTGGTTAGATAGATGGGGAGAGCACTTGAGCCTATTTCTTTCCTCCATTTGACTAAGGAAGTGATATTCACAGAGACAACATTCCATCGCCAAGAGATAGGCATTAAGGAGCCATCATTTGCATTCTCCCAAACTCCCCCTTTCTGTGTGATATGCTAAGGCATTTTAGATGGAATATTGTAGAGATCATGGAGAAGAAAGCCTCAGAAAACAGATTGTATTAAAAATGGATTTAAATCTGTAATGTCTTGTGGTTTTATGAACCAAGAAGTTAATATCAATGACCTTACAGTAATAGACAACAACAAAAGCTTCAGAAGAAGCCTTGGAAGTAAAATAATAGACAAAATCCTTATATATTAAGAATTATTTTGTCCATGGGTCTTTTATATGGGGGGTAGGATTGAGGGTGGGAGAAGAGGGTATGTGGGATGGGGGAGAATAATACTTTATATGGGTGGGCAATGGGACAACTGCAGTTGAACCACAATAAAAATAAAAAAGACATTGTCTAAAAAATAAAATAAAATAAATTATTTTGATAGTCTCATCTGAAATAACAACATATAGAGAATGGGAGTCATAAGTAAAATAATAAAATTCTTATATATTAAGAATTGTTTTGCTGTTCTCATCTAAAATAATATGTAAGTCTTATAACTAACTAGAAAAAGAGAAAAGCATTTCAGAATTATAAAAATTGGAACACGAAATTTATTGTTTTTATCAGAAACATTGGTACATTATTGGTTCATTTTTTTATAGCATTGGGTTAAATCATGCAATTCCAAAAGATGTGTCTAACTGTGGTTTTCTCCACAATTATCACATGGTTAGCAGTAAACTTCTAAATATTATGAGAAGATTACATTTCACTCACTTTGTTAATTATCTAATTAACATGATTTTGCAGATCAGGAATGTATCAGATACATTAAACACAAAGACACTTAGTTGGATACAAGTTCTATATGAAATAAGACATCAAAGAGCTTGCTTGTCAGAGTTGGCTCTCCATGCAAAATAAATCACTCCCACAGTATACAGGAAGAGAGATGAAAGATCCAATGACCTAAAATATTTTTTCCACTGATTCTAATTGGTGCTGAATTCTCAAGAATAGTTTCAATTTAAATCACTAACATCAGTTAAAATGACTTTCTTTCCATGGAAAGAGAACACGTTAAACTTTGTTGGTCACTTATTTATTTTAATTATGATTATCAGATTTTGCCTTTAGCAAACATCAATAAGAAAAGATTGAGTAAATTTTGTAGATCAGCTTTGAAGGCTGGGATGCTTTTCTAATTCTGATGGAAAAGGAGATCCTGAAAACACACTAGGAAGAATAAGGGGATTAGAAAAAATGTCATGTGAGTTGGAATCTCCAAAGGATGTCCTTATTACAATTGACGTACACCATTGTGGAAAGATATCACCAGATATGTGGCAAATGAATGACAAATTCTACAACAAGAATATTCAGAGTTTCTTTTACACAAATAAAAAAATTACAAAAAGGATGGTTTTGACATAAAATCACCAGTGCATGAGACAAAGTGGTAAGAGGGACTGATCCATTTATAATGAGCAAGATGTTAGATTTTTGATTCTAAGCAAAATTTTTGGTTTCTGTAGAAATCAGTTAACAAAATTGAATATATTCAAAATGTTTATATTTCATATTTAAAATGTATCATAATTTTAATCACTAAGGTGCTTTTAAAATATTTTTTGTTCAAGTTGTCATTTCATTCCTGACACACCTAGCATGGTTCCTGACACACATACCTTCTCTATTTCATCTGGGACCTGTTGTGAGTATACCTGTCACTGGGTTCTGTTTGGTGGAGGACCAGAGGACTCTTAGGCATATTCTCTTATTTTGTTCTTCACTGGGGCTCATGCCCAGCTGTTGGAGTACCAGAGATGGAGGCAGTTTTACAAGTGCTAAATGATCCTGTGATTTCTAAGTCTGTGGGCCAGCTGAGGGCCCCAGCCAGGGTGCAAGTACCTTGTCAAAATCCAGGAGTTTGGCCTTGACTGGTATGGCTCATTTGGATGGCCATTGTCCCACAAGGCGAAAGGTCACTGGTTTGATTCCCAGTCAGGGCATATGCCTGGGTTGCATGTCCCATACCTGGTCAAGGTGCTTATGAGAGGCAATGGATGAGAGGCAACTGAACAATGTTTCTCTCCCTTTCATTGTCTCTCCTTCTGCCTCTCTCCAAAGCTAAAAAAAAAAGAAATCTTTCTTAAGAATCCAGGAGTTTGTCTTGGCCATGCCATTTCAAGCTCTTAAAACTTAAGGAAAATAAAAGTCAGTTCAACTTTTACCTTCTCCTCAGCAACTTGGGGGCCAAGTTCTTCTATCTCAAAGGTGAAGCATTTTTCAGGATGGGCAACTCCTGTGCCTTTTATGGGACATTCTGAGGCTCTCCTCAGGCTCTTCAACACCTGTATCCTCAATTTCATTTCTAGAGTCAGCTTCTAAAACTTTAGTTTGCAAAAAAGTCTTGTGGAGCTATTGCTATAACAGAGATTATGATTCATAAGTTGGAGTGGACCCTAAAACCTAAGAATCTGCAGTTATAATAAGCTGCTAAATGAAGCCTTTGCTTCTGGAGACTTGCTGCAGAGCAGCAAAGGACTAGGGCACCACGTGCTAGGTAGCAGCCCCAAGTGCTAGGTAGCTAATGAGTCCACAGGTGCTAATTGTGATTGCAGAGAAGCCAGCATGAGTGCAGGCTACCCTCTCCCAAAAGTCCCCTCGATTTTTAATTGGATTTGAAATCAGAATTCAAATCTGAATTCCAATCTTTTATCACAATAGGAAACCCAGTTAAACCCACTAAGATGGAGAAAATAATACACATTTCATGGGTTTATGGTTAGAATCATATATGAATGTCTGTGAAAGTGTACTGAAAAGAAACACAAAGCAAATCTAATGTTATTTTTGTAATCATTACTAAGTGCTTTGATGACTATAATTGATTCAGAATTAATCACTCTTGCTATCATAAGTGTATGTGACTATTAAGCTTCACATTCTCTGGGATATAATGTTTATTGTTCCCTATTTCTGTGCTTGGTTAAAAAGAAGAAAACATGATCAATATCTTACTTAGGTGAAAGCATAACATATGATTGTTTAAGACTTGCATTAATCATCTCTTACAGGATAACCAATCCAGCTTTTTAAAACTTTCACCAATTTCCATCTTGCTAAATCAGTGCAATAGCTTTTTGGTGCTAGCTAGTATATCTATTTCTTTCCTAAAGTAGAGAGATCAATGATCAATGTACTCTAATAATTAGAACCTAATCAATACAGAGAAAAGCAGAATTATCCTGAGCATTGTGAGGTTCCCAGAAAACTAGAGTATTTCAGTTAAAAGTAAATCAGAAGAAGCACCTGACTGAATGCCTAATTATGCTTAGTTGCCAATACTGCAAACAATTTAAGAATATAGATACATCTTCCTGGAGTGGAGTCATGTGCGTCCTTTATATATTTTGAGATCAAACCCTTGTCCAAGGTATCATTCGCAAATAGAGGGGAGGGAAGAGAAAGGTAATGGAGGAAAATAGGGGAAGGTCCATTAAGGAACATGTATAAAGGACACATGGACAAGCCAAAGGTGGTAGATTTGAGGGTGGGGGGTGGGGATGGGTGGGGAGTGGGGATGGGGGGGGAGAGGGGCCGTGGTGGGGTGAAAATGGATACAACTGTAATTGAGCAATAATTTAAAAAAAAAAAAAGAATATAGATACAAAGAAAGTATTGATGGTTGCCAGAAACAGTTATGGGGTAGATGAAATGTGTGAGACAAATTTCATCCTACACATTTCATGTGTGGACAAATGAGGGGACAAACTTCTAGTTATACAGTAAGTTGGGATGTAATGTACTGCATGGTAACTATAGTTAATAACCCTGTATTGTACATTTCAATGTTACTAAAAGAATAGATCATCTCGACAGGAGCAGAAGCAGTGACTCAGTGATCTGGGCACCAGTTTTTTTCAGGGACAGTGAACCAACTGCAAGGAACTAAATTTCATGCACAAGATAAGTTGGCATTCAAGAGCAAGATCCCTAGCTTCAGGCTCATAATGTCAGAGTGGAGTGATCCTGAGCTCACCTCCTCTCATTGACACCAAAACTACAACTGTTGATACATATAGAAGAGTGTAGTCTCTGATTACAATCTGAAGCCTAGCCAATTTCCTACAATTAGGGATATAAAGAAAAAGCCACATTGAGAGTAGTAGGAGAGACAGACCCAGTCTAGTCAGAACCCATGTAATCCCCACTCTCTTTGTGGTGACCCACAAATGACAGGGATATAACAACCTCAGAGGAGGTCACCCCATGAAGAGCAAGGGGGTCTGAGCCCCAGTCTGGGGATCTGCACCAGGAAGAGGAGCCCTTGTAACAATTGGCTAAGAAAAAGCAGTGGGGCTTATTTCTGGAAGAACCCAAAGTTTGTAGGAAACCAAAATCACACACTCTGTGTGATTCCCAGTGCAGAAGCTGCAGTTTGAAAAGCACCTGGCTCATACCTGAAGGTGATACATTCACTAATTTTAGGGCTTGTGCTGTTGGAAGAATAGAAACATTTGATACAATATAATGTACTATCAAAAACATCCCACACTTAAGTGTGTATAACATTTTTTTAAAATATGAATAGCCCAAGGGGATGATAATATATTTCCATGCACTTATACAAAGGAAGATTATGCTATGTAAGTTTTTTGCACTTGAGAAAACAACTTGTGATCAGCTACTTGGTGAAAACCAGTTCCCCTAATAGACAAGTTTCAATGAAAATTACAAAGTCATTTTCTACCTCACACAGACAAACTGAAACATATGAACCAAACATCATTTATATTTGCCCTCAACTACAGAATCTCAGAGCTTTGGAGATATCCCATAATGTGGGGGAGCTTTGCCTGCAAAGCCCCCCATCTGATGTGGATGAGAATAAGTCTACCAAGACATGATGTGCTTGGGGAGGAAAGGTGGCCTATCTCTCAAAGGAGAAGGGCCAAGAGCCTTTTCCTCAATGGCTTTTATTAGGTTTATTATACACAGGAATACAGGTAAAGCTCATTAATCATTGTCAGGCAGTAAGGATCAAATAATAGACAACATACAAAGAACTCTGAGGGTTTATTCTGAGTCAGGGTCTGTCAGCTAAAGGGCTACAAAACTTTGGGAAACAAACTCATTTCCTGCTTGGACCCTTATCATTTAATTGAGAGCATTCCTAACAAAGCAGTTTTCACAGGATTTTATATATTCTTTCTTGGGCCTGATCATCCGGGAGCTCGCCCTATCCAACACAGAGGTGCACTGCCCTCTGTCGATGTTTCAGGCTTAAGTGAGGCAGAGTAAGCAACACAACCAAGAGATTAGGAGACTTCTTGCAGACAGAATGAGGACTCAGTCTATGTCAGAATAGCCGAGGGGTGACAGTCCATCTCCCCCTTTTGCTATAGCCCCCCAAGTCCTTCCCTGGGGGCCCCATGATCTTGCCTGTCTTAGGTTGTCCCTCCCTTGAAGAATCTAACCCATCATTAGCTAACTGATCATGCACTGGGGGCCAGGCAGGGTGAAATAAAAGGGGCAGAAGCATTGTACCTGCCAGTGAGATAAGCTTAGTCTCCTTAGTGGCTTATGGTCCAAAGGTCACTCACTCAGCCTTAGCCATGCGGGAGGTTACAGCTTCTGAAACCAGGCAGGGCAGTTCCCAGTACCATAACAAATATGTATCCCATAGGGCACACATTATCCCTCAATAGTTCCTCCATCTCCTCTTCTGAGGCCCTCCCCTTTCTGTGGTACATAGGTTATCTTCACTGCAGCATGGAAACTGGGCTGTCTGTGCTCACCAGTTTGATACCAACCTATGGTTTCGTACAATGCCTATCTCCTTTCTCCTTCCTCATGCCACCCCTTTTAGAAGATATTTGAACCTTTGTTAAGTAACTGAAGCTAATCTTAACAGCATTCCATATTAGAGAGTAATAGGATTTGAGGGCAGGAAGGGATGCTTAAGTTGATTTAGGATAATTTTGCCATTTTATAGAAGGGAAAATTAAAGGACAAAGTAACACATATGACACAGATTCCCAGCAGAGCTTCTATGGGAGCCCAGGTAGCAT
This sequence comes from Anoura caudifer, assembly GCA_004027475.1. Classification (NCBI taxonomy): domain Eukaryota; kingdom Metazoa; phylum Chordata; class Mammalia; order Chiroptera; family Phyllostomidae; genus Anoura; species Anoura caudifer. The sequence continues at coordinate 71,553 of PVKU01000830.1, read as the reverse complement.
ATACCAAGTATTTTCTTCCAGTATGCTACAGAGACAGGCTATCTTGTCAAGGCGAATTTATGTTTGACCTTTTCAAGTGATGTAATACATTCTTGCTCTTTGTCTTAGCTTTCAGCACCTTAACAAGAGTTGATTGGTGATTGGAATAAAAATAATCATGGAACACTTAATTTGGGGTGGTGCGTATATTAGGGATCTTAGGGTGCAATAAATAACATATTAAAAATCAAATAAAATTATTTTAGAAATAGATTGTTTTGGGCTGATATTACCAAAATAGCACAAGAATGGAGCTTCAAGGATGAATACACCCAGGGAATCAAATATGAGCTCATTTCCTCTTTCTTCCTCTCCTTTTGTTGTTCTCTTTGCATCTTCATTTCTCTTGCTTTTTTAAAAACACATTTATTGCATTCCCATGATGAACTGGTAGCTATATTTTTCTTCATGCTACCTTAATTGTTTTTAAAATGGTATATGCATTACTATTAAAGCTGATGGGCTTTTGCCATAAGCCAGGGAATATGGCCAATAGGCATTCCATAACCCAAGAAACAAGAGAGTATTTCCATGACACTCTAGCAACGATATCCCAGAGGAGGATTCTAACAAGCCTGCCTTAGCTGAGTAGCCCATCTGGAGACCAATCATCATTACTAGAAAGAAGGATTATTATAATTGACTCAGCTTAACCTGGGGTACAGACCACACATATGGGTGGAATAGAGTCATCTGTCTGTTTCCAAATAAATGAGGCACAAGAAAGAAAGGTATTGCACCAAGGTACTACATGATGTTTTTGCTAACTCTTAATTTAGAACTCATAGTCTAATATATTCTACACTAATATACGTGTAGAACCAGTCCTGGTCATAGCTGGACCATTAAGGATAAAACCTTCATTACTTTTGCACTCAATTCCAAGAGCCAGCCTTTAATGAGATGATCTAGAATTCTCACAGAACTCTGAGTCAGGAGAAAATGTGATAAGCCACTGGTTTAGGATTCAAACTCAGCTTCAAACTGTACTTAAGACACCTACCTACTCTTGAGTAAGCTCTTTTGAATAAGCTATGTAACATCTCTGAATTCCTAGTTTTACAAAATGGGAATGTTCACCCTTCCACTTTGTGAAGTTAGATAAATCTTGACAGCATAGGGACTCTCATAATGTCTTTATATTCTTCCTGTCCTCTATTCCTTCCACAGGGCCACTATAGGACACTATGCTAGTAGAATATCTAAAATGATGACATCATACAACTGAAGAAAATAGGCTCTCAGAGGTAAAAAAAAAAAAAAAAAAAAAAAAAAAAAAAAAAAAAAAAAAAAAAAAAAAAAAAAAAAAAAAAAAAAAAAAAAAAAAAAAAAAAAAAAAAAAAAAAAAAAAAAAAAAAAAAAAAAAAAAAAAAAAAAAAAACCAAAAAACTGAGGTTGAAGTAAACTCACAGAGGTGAAAACAAATTGAAATGCTCATGAACAGTGAAACTGTCAAAGACAGAAAGCAGTGACATAAAAACAAGAGAAAACCCATCATTCTCTCAGAGATGAACTGGGTCACTGCAGAGGCACCATGTCTTAGACAAAGATGAATAAACCCACATTGTTTGCAGAAAGAGACCTGGCAAAAGGTGAGAGTGAGTGTCAACTCTCTTTCTGGAAGAATAGGTTTATATTTCATCTTTCTTTTAACTTTTATTCTTTCAGAAATAAAAGAATAAATAGGGCTTGCATGAGAATAAGGGCAGAACTCTTGGGGCTCATACTTGGACCTCATTCTGAATTCACACAATCAAATCCATGAAGGAGCTCATCTGAAAGGGCTAACAAATCATTAGATAAAGTACACATTCAGATAAAAGTGTTCTACAAAGGCAACTTTGAATATGGACAGAAGCCCCTGGGCTGTAGCGGCTTTGAGGATGAACTGCAAATAGGAAGAAACTAGGGCCACTCACATTCCCTTCAGATCTAGGAAGGAAGGCATGAAGTGAGTCAACTTTCTTTATATATCATGAGTTAATTTTTTTAACAGCCAGACCTCAAAACCATGAGTTTTGTATCACAAGGAATCTACATTCCTTGAGAACCCACCACAAGAATCTAGATCTTCCATTAGCTTCCTCTCTCAAAGTGGAAAATATAATCCCATTTTCAACATTGTTGTGGTCAATGTGGTGCTTTTTTGGTCAGACCTGGGCTAATCATTTCTTATACCCCCTTTTAAAGTAGTTATGTAGTTAATGACTACACTGAGAATACGTAAATTTTACCAATGACCAAGGCATAGCACTGAAAATTTTGTGTGTGTTTATGGAGGGATCCATGTAATTATGATATGCAGATCTAATTTTTCAATGCTATATTCTAGAAAATAAAAGAAAAATGAACATGATAAACCTATCATGAACTGTCAGTGATATTCTTCATAATGTTGACATATTTTTTTGTTGTGTTTTTTTTTTCATTGCTTTTAGAGAGGGAGGAAGGAAACAAGGAAAGCAGATAGAGAAACATCGATCTAGAGAGAAACATCAATTTGTTGCCTTCCTTATGCACCCCAACCAGTGATCCAACTTGAAACCTAGGTCTATGCCCTGACCAGGAATACCCCACAATCCTTAGGTAATGGGATGCATAAGGATTGTGTCACTCTAACCAACTGAGCCACACTAGCCAGAGCCAATTTGTTTCTTTTAAGCATGCATTTCCACTAGAAATGAACTATTTTATAAAAAAATTCCATGGAGTCAAATGATTGATGTAGCTTTCAACTTTGAACTTATATTTTAAAATTTGTCTATCTATGTAAATTAATAGTTTTGGTTCTTATGCCCTATGAATTTCTTTCTCAAGTGAGCTGTTATTAATAGTAATAGTTTGTAATGATAAAACAAAACCAAACAAAAATATCACCAAGGCAGTAACATCATTTTGGTCAATGATCAGAAAAGACTCATTTTGTCTTGTCAGACCCTAATTTAACTAATACCTTGTTTTTTTTTTAAATAAAGGCATAAATAAAAGATTAAGAAATGTAAAGTAGGCTTGACTCATATGGGACATGGATTGAATGCTGGTTTGTGAACCAAAGGTTCCCCAGTTTTACTCCCCATCAGGGCACATGCCTGGGTTGTGGGCCAGGTCCTCAGAAGGGGCCATGCAAGAAGCAACCACACATTGATGATTCTCTCCTCTTTCTCCCTCCTTTCCTCTCTCTTTAAATATAAATAAATAAAATATATAAAAAAGAAATGTAAAGCAGGTGTCAGTTGGTAGAGGATTTAAAATACATCTTTTTATGTCCTAGTCATTAAATCATAGTGAGGTATATCATCTATATTTGATATCTCTCTAAATAAACTCTTCTTTCTTTATATGTTTCAAATATTTGAGCATACCTAGCAGCCATCTTTTTCTCAGGAGTGGAGAAAAAGTGGCCTATTACCAGATCTAAGTGGATGACCAGCTTCTACATCTATTCCAGATAAACCATTGAAAGGAATGTTAAATATTTAGTAAAAAGAGAATAAACAATTTTGTCAACTTTTGAAGGCAAATGGAGATGGGTAGTTTTTTAAGGAATTTTATTATGATGCATTTTGTATCCACAAAAGAACAGTGTATGTGTAGAAAATGTGGCCAACAGGAACAGATGTTTAAAAAGGCTTTTAGATTCATCATTTTATCAGAATGAATAAGCAAAGTTTAGTAATATTTCTGATTCCATATAGGGAATTTTGTGATAGCAATATGCTTCAAAATTCTCAGGTGGTAAAGTCGGGTGTTTTGTAGAAATGGCAGAGAGTCTTCTTATTGACTCCAATTACTTTTTGAAAATTGTAGCCCTTATGCACTACAAAAACAAATCAGAAAAGAAAGATATGTAGGCTCGAGGGAGAATATTTTCCTATCTGTGACACATTATAAAAATGTAAATTAGATGATAGATTACTTCTCAGATATTACAGTTCTTACATAGGAAATAGAAGGGTATAACATGCTCATATTTGAGAATGCATGGTAAACTATTAAAATTATAATATTTTAGCCTATGAACTATATACCAGGTTCAATATATTAAAGAACATCTTTACAATTAACTACCAGGCATATGAAATTGTAGTAGTTTTTATCATGACGCAATATGGTAACTGTGATCAACTATACACTTTTTCAATATTTTTTCCCCATACCCTAGGAAGTCTCAAGAGTTACATTTGACTGAAGGAGTTGCCAAGGAAAAGGAGATGACAGTAAGAGAGCATTTATTACATTGAGTGGAATCTTGTGGGATTGGTCATACCCTGAGGAGACTTGGCATCCTTGCAGACATGACCATGGCTGATTGGTACCATAACAATGACAAATGAAAGCAATCTAACTACTACAGGAATAAAAAAATTACAGTAGAAAAATTTTCATGATCTCCTATATAAGCCATTCCAATCTTTGGTGTCAGATCTCAAGAGGGTTATTAAGTGGAAATTAAATCATATTCTGATTCTTAACTGTGTTCCCTTCTCTTAGCATCTGGTCCTCTAAGATTTGTATAGATGGAAGGGTAGGAAAAGTATATGAATGAGAATGAATAAAGACATTATCTGCATTTATTCAAAAACAGTTCCGGGATTTAAAGAAGAAAACTAAGCACTGGTTGACCATTCAATTTGAAATGCAGGGTGGGGCAAATGTAGATTTACATTTGTGAATATGCAAAACACAGAGTTGATTCTTCTATACTTATTTAATAATTGTTGTATTGTTTTCCATATGAACAACTGTAAACTTAGTTTTGCCCAACCCCTAGTATTTATCTGTTGATATGGTGTATAACAGTCTGGAAAGTTCACCCTTGATTTTAATAAAACTTACATTTTCTTTTCCCTCAGGGTATCCTTACCTTTTTTTATTCCTTTTCCACTTTTAATTCACATGTATCCTTTTAAATCTTGACTTGATCTCAGGGGTTACTTACATTCTTGGAGAAGAAAAAGCACAGGATGGGAAAGTAAATTAGTAGGCAGTATGCATTTTTTTTTTCAGCTGCCATTTACATTAATGAGCTATAAGCCAGTGAAGAAGCTAGAATACAGATAGTCATGATTTCATCCCTCATACCTGCTTGTCTTGCAGTGTTCCTCCTCTCAGTAAATGACAGCATTGTTTATCCATTTGCTTGTCCAAAAACCTTGGAATCACTTTTGACTTTCAACTTTTCTTACATCCAATCCACCAGCAAGCCCTGTCAAGCCCATCAACAAAATCTATTCAGAATCCCTCCAATTTCACCTCTTTGTCTCCCCCAATCTCAGTCCAAGCCACTCTTATCCCTCACCTTGAATAGTGCCTCCTAATTGGTCTCCCCACTTCTACTTTTATCTCCCTTCCTTTTATTCTTCTCACCTTAGCCAATCATCTGATGGCTTCTCATTAAACTTACCTTACCATAAAACTCAAGCCTTTACCAACCATGACCTACAAGTTCATACTTGATCTTGCTTTTTTACTTTCTTTTTTAAAGATATTTTATTTACTTGTTTTGAGAGAGAGATGAAAGGATGGAGGAAGAGAGGGAGAGAAACATCAATGTGTGGTTGCCTCTTCTGTGCCCCTTACTGGGGACCTAGCCCACAACCCAGGCATGTGCCCTGACTGAGAATCAAACTGGCAACACTTTGGTTCACAGGCTGGCACTCAATGCACTGAGCCACACCAGCCAGGGCTTGCCTTTTACTTTCTATCCTATCTCATTTCATAACTACTCATCTTTACTCAATACACTTGTACCACAGCCTTGTTTGCTTTTCTTCAGGCATTCCAATAACTTTACTATTTTAGAGTGTTTCTGCTTTCTCTTCTCTCTGCTTGAAATGTGATTTTACAGAAATTTGTTTATTTTTTCCATGTGCTTTACAGAAATGTACATACTTTTTTTACAACTGTGATTTCATTAAGAGCTCTGCTCAAGTCACTTTTACTGAAAAGTCTTGACACCTTACCTTATCTAAAATGGCATTCTTGTTCTTCTCTATATCCTGTTCTGCTTTTTTAAATGGTATTTATTGTTTCTGGATATATGTATATATATAGCTTTCCCCCATGAATATATGTTTCATATGTTTAGGGACTTCTGTCTTATGTGCATTGCTATGTCCATAGCACAAGAAACAGTGATTTACATATTATATGGGGTGGGCAAAAGTAGCTATATAGTTGTGAGTATGTGAAACTCAGAATTAATAAAGTTGTTGTAATAATAACCTGCATGTCTTTTTTATACAAACAACTGTAAACCTACATTTGCTTGCTCCTATATATTAAATAAATACTTTTTGAGTAAATAGCTGAATGGCTACTTTTATGACATGTTGGAATTATGTATTGATTCCTTACTTAGTTTTACACTAGTATCTAACAACTATAGAATCAGGTTTCCATTTTATCCAAGTTTCTGGTAAGAATAATCAGAAAGCAGAGGACTCTGCTTTTTTATATTTACTAGCAAAAATAGAAAAATATTTTAAAGAACTTAAAAGAATTTAAAAAATAATACTAGTCACCCATCTTACTGAACATCTAAAATCAAAATGCTCTTATTTCTTTCTTTCCTTCTTTTACAGAAGGTGCAGAAGAGGCAAAATGACAGGACGGTCACTGATGGAATTACTTAGCACTTCCTGAATGAGGATGACATTTTTATAACAGGCATCAACAGTCTATGTGGCTCTGGGGATTGAGGTGAATGTTCAACTTCTATTTCTGGTCCTCTGATGAGTTTGTTGGGTGACCTTTGGATAGTTAATGAGTTACCATTGTTGATAAAAGTATGGTAAAGATTGATGATATGGATTCTGTGAATTTCTCATAACTCTTTGGAGAAAATTTTATGTCATTTTCTTTTTCATATTTAATGGCTTTATATCATTAAATAACCTATGAGAGCAACATACACTTCTGTAAATGACTGAGTGGCTCCTAGCAGGCCAATATCATTGCTGTCAACCACTATAAAAGCTATATAAAATTAATTTTACAAAATTACTATTTGAATATAGAAGGGTAGAAACCAACACATTCAAAATTTGAAGGACTAACATCCCATATAGAAAAAAATGCACTGAGGTGAGCCCAACATTCTTTACCACTTTTGTATCTGAGATATTTGCTGATATTTAACTTGTGAATGAAGATACGACTAGAAGCCAACTCTCAGATTAAAAGATAAAAAAAAATAAGTAATGCTTTTGGTAGTTTCAAGTAACTAGAATGAAAAATTACTGTAATTAGAATTTAGGTATAAGCAATGATGAGATGACCTGATTAATATTCAAGATGTTGAATTGTGATTATTAAAAGTCTACACCACAGGAAAGAGGACAAATAAAATGGAAAAGCCTCAAAAAGGGCTTAAATATTTCCTAAAACTATCTCAATTCCTTTGGATTTTGGATTGTCTGTTTCTTCTATAACTGCTTATCAAACAAAGATAAATTCTCCTGAAGTAAGATAATATCATACAGAGTCATTGTAAGTTTATAGACAAAATAGGTGAATGCCATAAAAATTACTGAATATGCCAGTGGACAAGACCAACTGATGAAAATAAAACTCACAGATTATTCAGATGTTGGAATTATAAGATAAAGACATCATCAAATCTTGATAGATTTTAACATATTCTAGATATGTCTTTTATTACAGTTGTGATTTGAAAGTATTTTCTATTAAACCATGGCTTGTCTTTTCATTTCCTTAACAGTATCTTTCAAAGATACCGATGAAGTCCAATTAATTATTTTATAGTTTGTATTTTAGGTATGTAGTTTAAGAAAAAAAAATTTAAACTCTAGATCACAAAGATGTTTATTTGCAGGAGTTTTATAGCTTTAGGTCTGATATTTAACTGTACAATCAATTTGAGTTTATTTTAATATATGGTAAGAGTTATGGATTCAAGCTTATTTTTTAATGTGTGCCAGCACTGCTTATTGAAAAGACTGTCATGTCTCTATATAATTGCCTTTGTACCTTTGAGGGAAATTAGTTGTCCATATATTGGTGGGTCTATTCTGTACTCTGTTTTGTTCCATTGATCTATTTGTCAATCTTTATATGAAAAACACATATAATTCATTACCGTATCTTTATAATAAGTCTTGCAATCATATCGTGTTAATCCTTCTAATATGTCCTATTTTCAGAGTTACTTTTGGCTATTGTAGGCCTTTAATATTTTCACATGGAGTTTAGGATCAGCTAGTTAATATCTGTTGAAAAATAAATAAAAATAAAACCTCTTTAGCTTTTTGATTAAGATTGCAGAACACTTTATATCTATTTGGGGGAGAATGAGAGCTTGAAAATATTGATAATTTTCCAAAGGAAAAGTTCTGGTCAAGATGGAGCCATAGGTAGAAATGTTTCACTTCCTCATGTAACCAAAAGAAGGATAACGACCAATTTAAAAAGAATATACAACCAGAACTGCTGGAAAATCAAACTGCATGGAACTCCAACAACCAAGGAGTTAAAGAAACATTCATCCAGACCAGTAGGAGGGAAAGAGATGGGCAGATGAGCAGAGAGGAAATGTGGCAAGGCAGCAGACCACATGGGCTAGGAAGGGCTGGCTGACTGGGAAACTAAAGACTCAAAACCTCTAGCTGTAAAATATTGTGGGAGTTGTGAAGGTGGGAGAAGCTCCCAGTCTCATAGGGGAGTTTGTTGGAAAGTGGGGCTAGAGCAGAATGAGTGAGCTGCATTGTTCCCTCTCTGACCCCTTCCTCACAGACAGTGCCACTATGCAGCAAAGAGGGTTGCCCTGCCAAATACTTAAGGCTGTGTCCCCTTACAAAATAACAGATGTGCCAAGACAAAGAAATATAGTCCAAAAGAAAGAATGGATCAAAACTCCAGAAAAAAAGAGCTAAGTGAGGAGGAGATAGGCAACCTATCAGATGCAGAGTTCAAAACATTGGTAATTAGGATGCTCACAGAACTGATTGAGCTCTGTCACAAAATGAAAGAAGAAAAGAAGGCTACCCATAGTGAAATAAAGCAAAATATACAGGGAACCAACAGTGAAGAGGAGGAAATCTGGAATCACATCAATAATTTGAACAATAATTCAAAAAAATGAGCAGAGGCTTAAGAACGTCTGGGACAACTTTAAACACTTCAACACCTGAATCATAGGGCTGCCAAAAGGAGAAGAGGAAGAGCAAGAAATGGAAAACTTTTTTGGAAAAATTAATGAAGGAAAACTTCCCCAATCTGGTGAAGGAAATAGATTTCCAGGAAGTTCAGGAAACCCCCCAAATCCCCATAAATTAGACCCAAGGAGGAATACATCAAGGCACATCACAATTAAATTACCCAAGGTTAAAGATAAGGAGAGAATCTTAAAATCAGCAAGAGAAAAAGAGATAGTTACCTATAAAGGAGTTCCCATTAGACTATTAGCTGATTACTGAAAAAAAAAATCCACAAAAAACAAAAAAAAACAGGGAAGCAGAGACAGGAAAGAAGGAAAAGTAAGGACCTACATCCAAGATTACTCTATCCAGCAAAGCTATGATTTAGAATGGAAGGGCAGATAAAGTGCTTCCCAGATAAAGTTAAATGAGCTCATCATCACCAAGTCCTTGTTATATGAAATGTTAAAGGGACTTATCTAAGAAATAGAAGATCAAAAACTATGAATAGTAAATGCCAACAAACTCATAACATAAACAGCTGAACCTAAAATACTAAAACAAAAACTAAGCAAACAGCCAGAACAGGAATAGAATCACAGAAACAGAGATCACATGGATGGTTATCAGTGGAGAGAGGGAAAATGTGTGTGGGCAGGGAGGTACAGGGAGAAACACAATTGCTAGGCATAAAGTAGATGGGGAAGTTAAGAGTAGTATAGGAAATAGAGAAACCAAAGAACTTATATGTACAATTCATAAACATGAACTAAGGCTGGGGGGGGGGAAACTGGAGGGTGGGGTGGTGCAGGACACAGAGGGAATAAAAGGGAGAAAAAAATGGGACAACTGTAATAGCATAATCAATAAAATATACTTAAAAAAAGAAAATACTGATAATTTTCCAGTCATGAACATGGTATATCTCCCCATTTATTTAGGCTTATTTCCTAACATTGCTATCTTATAACCTCCAGTATACAGATCTTCCTATACTCACTTTTTGATGGTTTTAAAATAAAAGATGGGCAAAATATTGGAACACACACTTCTTCAAAGAAGATGTATGGATGGCAAATAGCCACATGAAAAGATATTAAATATTATTCATAGTTAGGTAACTGCAAATGAAAATCACATAACTTTTAGACTGACTAAAATTAAGAAGACTAACCATACCGAGAGTTGAAAAGATGTGGAAACACTGGAACTCTCATTGCTTCAGCTGTTGCTGGAGGAACTAAATGATAATGGAAAATGTATAATAATGATTATATTTTAATAAGAGAAAGTGTAAAATCATACAATCACTTTTAAAATAACTTGCATGTTTTTAAAAATGTTATACATACATCTACCATATTATCCTATTTTACTCCTAGGTATTTATTCACTCAAGAGGAAAGAAGGAAAATGTCCATAAAAGTCAAAGTTGTATGCAAATTTTTATATCAGCTTTATTTACAATAATCCAATAATAGAAACAACACAAACAATCACCAAATAGCGAAAGAATAAGCAACTTGGTCATATAATGGAATACTACCCATCAGTAAAACAATATCGAACTATTCAATTATGGAATAACGTAGATGAATCTCTAAACAATAATTTAAGTTTAAAAGGAGTCAAAAACCCACAATATAATTCATGATTCCGTTTTTATAAAATTTAGAATGTGGAAATCAATCAATACTTACAGAAAACAAATTAGTGGAATTTCTATAACACCAGTGTCTTGGAAATTTGTGGAATTATTAGTATGTTGATTATCTTCATTATGGTGTTGATTTTGCAGGTGTGTATATGTCAACTTGTATACTTTTGTATACTTTGATCAAATTGTACCAAACTTTATATTTTTAACATTTACAGTTTATTGTATTTCACATGTACTTCAATAAAGCTGTTTAAAATATTAAACAAAACATGTCCCTTGATGACCCTTCCCCTTCTTTCCCCCATTATTCCCTTCTGCCCTCTCCTCTGGATACTGTCAGTTTGGAACATGTATAAAGCACCCATGGACAAGGACAACTGGATGGAGGAGGCAGGGAGGATTGAATGTGGGAGGTAGGGGTGGGTAGGGTGGGGGAAAGTAATGGAAAATGGTGACATCTGTAATTTAACAATAATATAAATAAATAAATAAATAAAAACAATATGCATAAAACATGCCTAGTTTTGATTAAAATATATAGGTAAATACATGACAAGTAAGAGGATTAAATTAGAGAGATAAATTCTAGAATTTAAAATACATAAATTACAGAAATTAAGAACTAAAGATCTAGGTTTACAATATATAAGAAACAATCAAAGACAGATTTGCAAAGTAGCAAAAGTTTAGTAAAAACTATCCTGGCTAAAATTCAAGGGGAATAAAAATTTTAAAAGAAGAAGAAGAAAAAAGGAGAAGCACAAAAATTAGAACGAGGAGAAAAAAGAAGATGAAGAAGAAAGCATGAAAAACATATAGGAAATGGTAAGACGATTTTGCAGATGTGTAATTGGAATCCCTGAAAGGAAGGCTCAAGAAAATAGGGCAAAAGCATTCTTAAAAAAAAATAATGCTGAAAATTAAAAAAAAAAAACTATAAACATAAAGATATACATACATTCTAAGTGTTCTACAACTCCGAAGTAAAGCATAACACCTAGGCATATAATAGTTAAATTATTAAATCCAAACAAAGTAGATAAGGAATCCATGAAGTTTGGAAGTATAAGAGTAAAAAATAACATATCAGGCTATTTACCAAACAATTAAAATCATTGCAAGTAGAATTTGATTTATAGAAATAGATATTTTATGATGCTAAAAAGTCTTTCTACCAGGAAGACAAACTATTCTAAATTTTTGTGCATCTAGTAGATGGCCTCAAAATGTGTAGCACAATATAGATTACTATAAAGAGGAGAAAAAGTAATATAGCATAATATGAGAATGGATTAATAGTGGAAATTAAATAAGTCCTTTTTATTGCATTAGTTAAAATAAAAAATGTAAAAGTGTCATCTTCAGAGACAAAAAATGAAATAAAATTTGACATTTATCATATTGATGAGCTATTGATAGAAAATAACTTCCTTATTCTGATAAATATTATACAGAAAAACAACTTAAAGTAAAAACTGTCCTTAACGGTTAATGTTGAGAGTGTTCTCTCTGTAATCAAAAGCTACACAAAGAGGCACATTATTATCACTCTTATTCAACATCGCTAAAATTAATAAAAAAGTTTGGCAAAGTTACCTTGGAAACAAGGTAATTAATTAAAAATGTGTATATTTATGTATGTATCAGCATGAAACAAATTCAAAATAAAATCTAATTAAATATAATATTTAGTATTATATTTAAATATGGAATAGCCAATAATAAATTATATTGAAAAATAAAAACAAAAAATAATTAAAAAATTAAACAATACTTGAATGGATGTAAGGTTATATCATATTTACTGATCAGAAGACACAATATTACAAAGCTGTCAATTCTCACCAAGTTAATTCCTTAATTTAGTATATTCCTAGTCATCTCTTTCTGGCAGGGTGTACGAATGGGTAATAACAAGTAGTGGTAGGGATGTAGAGTAATTGGGACTTTTCTACCTTGCTGGTGGGAGTTGAAGTTGGTTCAACCATTATGGAAAACTGTATCAGTATCTACTAAAGCAGCATATAAAGAAACCCCATCACCCACTATTTCCTCACAGGTAAAAGAAATATGGAAATGTGTGCAATGAAAGTCATATACAGATTTATTCTTGGAAGCACAAGTGATAATATTAAAGACTAGAAATAACCCAAATATTCATCTATAGTGAAATAATAAATTTTAGTATATTTAATGCAACATTATATAACAATAAGGAAGTATAACTTATTGCTAATATAAAAGCATGGGTTAATCCTTCAATTATCATGTTGAAATAGTGAAGCCTCATAGAAATTATATACTGTATCATTTTATTTATACAAAATTAACAACCAAGCAAAGCTAACCCATAGCTATCTATAAAAGTCAAAGACTGTTAATTTTGAGTGTGGGAGTGAAGTGGGTAAACTAACGATTAGCAAAATAAGGGAGAATTTTGAGAATGCTAATAATCTATTTTTGGTCTCAGTGATGGGAGTTATATCAATATGTTTACTTGCATAATTTCACTGAGCTGTATACTTTTTAAATGTGTGTACTTTAATAAATATTTACTAAAATATAAATAATAAATTTAAATTACATAATTACTATTAATATGAAATATAGTATAATATGAAACTATAATCTAAAATACCCCAGATCATATAATCAGGTTTTAATTATCCATATGAGCATTGTGTGGTTTTTCAACCATCTTGAAAAAATAATTTCAGATGGATTTCTTTATGTTATTAATGTCACGTTTCTTTGCCTGTGCATTATTTTTATTTTTATTTGAATTTTACAACTAACGAACTCAGAAAATAATTCATAAGTCATAGCATTTTCAGAAAGTCCTCAGTATAGGGCAAAACATATATAAATAATTTTCAGATTATCAGCCATTTGGGATTTTCTGTGCTTTCCTGCTATGTTCAGTAACAAAACAAAAAGTTGACAATCTCATAGAGAATTGTTTCTTTGAGAAATAATATTTCTGAAGGCTTAACTGTAGTATCTATCTTCAATCTATTCCTCTAGTTCTATAAACGCAGATCCCTACAGGGACCAGCTGGAAACAGATATAAGGTAAATGGGCTGCATAAAATGGTAGAAAGATCACTAAAGACAAAATAAATTGAACCACTGCAAGGATGATGATGACTGACATCTGACACAGGAATTGATGGGGACCATTGTAAAATGAAGAACACATATTCTCTCTAAGGGACAGCCACTCAGCTTCACGCAGGCACAAAGCCATAGTGTGTCCAAATGTTCTGATTTGTGTTGAGAAATTCAGAACCCAGAATTTGGTATATAACTATCCTAATTGTTTAATATCAATAGTTAATTCAAAAGTTTTTAAACCGTGCAACAAAACCAAGCTAGACAAATATGTATGTGACATCTAACCTGTTTCTATCCTCTGCTCTGATAAACAATTCCAAATCCCCATCCTTCAAGTAACTGTATTACTGAACAGTAGGAGGCTTTTTTATGTTATAAGGACTGAATAGTGTTGTGATAAAGTTTTCCAATATGCTCTGGTTGCTAGAATCTAGATCTGAATTCATGGCCTGCCTTTATATGGTACATTGGAACTTAACATATTCAATTTGTAAAGCTTAACCTACAGTTTTATATAGTAATTTGTGCTTGTTTTGACTTTAATTTCTTCACCTACTTGGCCTTATATTTTAAACCTTCTTTAAATATTTTTGTAATAAAAATTGATGCTGTGTATTTCAATTAAATGAATTGTGACCTAATAGTAGAGTATTTAAATAGCCAATAAAGGTATGAGAAGGTGTTTAATTTGCTAATCATCAGGGGAAATCAAATTATATCACAATGAAGAATCACAATGCCATCAGAGTAGCAAACTTAGAAGAAAATGATGATATAAACAAATATTTTATAAAGACACAAGAGGTGACCTAGGAAAATAATACTAGAGATTATCTCTTAGAGGAGTTAATCCAATAAGAAATGTCTGAAATATGGCTAGGAAAAGGAAAGTCATACAATCCATTTACATACACTTTCAGAAGGAGAGTGCCCTGCCCAGAGGGAGGGTCATTGTGAAACCTTATTTTGGGGAGGCCCATCTCAGGTATCACAGATACTTCATTTGTGTAGAGATGCCCACAACAGCTAGTAGAGAATAACATTAAAATATTCAAATCATAGATTTCTGTCCAATTACAGTTACAAAATCATAATCAAATAACCCCATAAGTATACATCATTGTCCCACAGAATTTCTACTGGAGAAGGTTGTACTCAGAAGAAGATCTATTATGTTGCAATTATATATAGATCTTTTTACAGATTTTTATTATTTATTTTTAGACAGAGGAGAAGGGAGGGAGAAAGAGAGGAAGAGAAATATCAATGTGTGGTTGCCTCTCATGCGTCACCCCCCAGGGACCTGGCCCACAACCCAGGCATGTGCCCTGACTGGGAATCGAACTGGTGAATCTGTGGTCCACAGGCCAGCACTAAATCCACTGAGCCACACCAGCCAGGGCTATGTATATATCTTTAGTTGACATCTGTCCTCTGAAATGACATGTCCCATCCCTGGGTTCTTAGGAAGCTCTTGCCCCTTGTCTCTCAAAGGTCAGAAATGGACTCATAAATTTGTGAAGGTGATGTCTCCCTGAAAGCCAGATGGCTGGTTCTCATTGTGAAATTGTAAATCTTTTTTATTCATTTATTTATTTTTATTTTATTTTTTATTTTTTATTTTAATTGTTCTTATACAGTTTTCTGTTTTTTAGTCCCATCCCAGCCTACCACCCCAGCCTTCCCCACCTCCCTCCCATTTCTACCCCCCTTGTTTTTGTCCATGTGTCCTTTATACTTGTTCCTCTAAGCCCTTCCCCTTTTCCCCTGAAATTCCCTCCCCTCTCCCTTCTGGTGCCTGCCAGCCTCATCTCAATTTCAGTGTTTTTGTTTATATTTTGCTTGTTTGTTTTGTTGATTAGGTTCCTGTTAAAGGTATTTGAGATTACATGGTATTTATCTTTCACTGCCTGGCTTATTTCACTTAGCATAATGCTCTCTAGTTCCATCCATGCTGTTGTGAAGGGTAGGAGCTCCTTCTTTCTTTCTGCTGCATAGAATTCCATTGAGTAAATGTACTATAGTTTCTTGATCCATTCATTTACTGATGGGCACCTATGTTATTTCCAGCACTTGGCTATTATAAATTGCACTGCTATGAACATTGGGGTGCATAGGTTCTTTTGGATTGGTGTGTCAGGGTTCTTAGGATATAATCCTAGCAGTGGGATTGCTGGGTCCCAAAGTAGATCCACTTTTAGTTTTCTTAGAAAATTCCATACTGTTTTCCATAGTGGTTGTACTAGTCTGCAATCCACCAACAGTGCACTAGTGTCCCCTTTTCTCCACAGCCTCTCCAACACTTGTTGTTTGTTGCTTTGTTTATGATGGCCATTCTGACTGGTGTGAAGCAGTATCTCACTGTGGTTTTAATTTGCATCTCTCTGATAGCTAGCGATACTGAGCATCTTTTCATGTGTCTCTGGATCCGCTGTATGTAAATCTTTTATTTCAAATGCTTACCACAAATATACCCATACACATACAAATTTATTAAAGAAATAAAATACAAAATAATAAACATCTATTGTATGACAATCTTTACACACATTTTTATTTAATCTCTGCACAGACAATAAATATGTTTAGATGCATAATTTCCATTTTACTCATGAAAAAACTGAAAGGAGAAAATAAATTGCCTAAGATTGCATAATTTATATGTAGCAGAGACTGAATTTTATCCTATACCTGCTTCACTTTAAAACTTTTATATTTTAATGTTTATTGAATTTTTGGGGTGACATTTGTTAATAAAATTATGTAGGTTTCAGGCATACAGGTCTACATTACATCATCATCTCTGTATTGTATTCTGTGTTCACCATCCAAAGTCAGATCTCGTTCTATCACTATTTATCCCTCATTGACCCTCTTCAATCTCCTCCCCACTCTTCCCTCTGACAATCACCATAATGTTGTCTGCATCTATAAATTGTAGTATGTGTATATGTATATTCTTTTGTTTAATCACTTCTACTTTTTCACTCAGTCCACCAAATCCCCTCCCCTCTGACAGCTGTCAGTCTGTTCTTGGTGTATATATGTATCTGTTTCTATTTTGTTTGCTAGCTAATATTGCTCATTAGCTTACATGTATTAGTGAGAGAATATGGTATTTGTCTTTTTCTGAATGGTTTATTTCACCAAACATAATGATCTCCAGGTCTATCCATGCTGTCACAAAAAATTTTGATTTCCTTCTTTTTTATGGCTCTGTAATATTCAATTTACTAATGGACATTTGTGATACTTCCAAATCTTGGATATTGTAAATAAAGCTGCAATGACCATAGGGGTGCATATAATCTTTCAAATTAGTATTTCAGGTATCTTTGAATACATTCTCATAAGTGAATCGCTGGACCAGTAGGCATTTTTAATTTTTTGAGGAATCTCCATAATGTTTTGCACAGTGACTGGCACTAATTTGCATTCCCAACAGTGCATGAGGGTTCCCTTTATTTAACATCTACACCATCACTTATTGTTTGTCAATTTATTGATAGTACCCATTCTGATAGGTGTGCAGTGATATCTCATTGTGGTTTTAATTGCATTTCTCTGATGATTAGTTATATTGAGTATCTTTTCATGTCTATTGTACATCTGTATGTCTTCTTTGAAGAACTGTCTGTTCACATCATTTGCCCACTTTTAAGTGGACTTAAAAAAAAATTCTGTCTCTTTATTAGACCTCTTATTTTGCCCATGTATTGTTTTCCTGATTTCATTGAATTGTCTGTTTTCTTATAGCTTATTGAACTTCCCTAAAATAGCTATTTTGAAATTTTTCATAGAGTGTATTTAAAACTTCTATGCCTTTGGGATTGGTTACTGAAAAAATATTTAAATTTTATAATGTTATCAGTTTTCCTTGATTTTAATGTTTCTTGAAGTCTTGTGTTGCTCTCATCACATTTGAGGTAGCAATCACCTCTTTCATTTTTTTTTGCTAACTGAATTCAGGAGAGAAATACCTTCTTTTAGCCCACTAAGAATTCTGAGGATTTATCAGACTTTCTATGGATATGTTTCCTCCACACTTTCTTCCTCCTCTGGTAGCAGAATTATTAGGTTGATGTCATCTCTCACTCCTGTAACATTCAGGTTATGTACTGACAGCTTATTTTATTCTTTCCCACAGGGGAAAATCTATATATGATCATCTTTCCTCTGCATCTCTGCCTGCTCCTCTCCTTATAAGAATGCCAGTCATTCTGGATTATAGGCCCACTGTACTTCAATATGACCTCATCTTAACTAATTTCATATATGATGACTTTGTTTCCAAGTAAGGATCCATTCTGTGGTACTGGGGTTTAGGATTCTAAGACATATATTTTTGGAGAGAAATCAATTCATAAAGCAAATGAAAGTTTAAAACAAATACAGGGGAAATGAAGGGAAATAGAGAGAGAGGTAGGAGGGAAGGAAGTAAAGAAAATGTGGGTCAGACAAGCAGACAATAAGAAAAAGGAATGGGACAAAGAAAAGAAAGGAATTATCAAAACAGCAGAAGCCTTGCTCTTTCTCCATGTGGGGTTGAGGTATTACAGAAGGAAAGGATTCAGACAAGAAAAGACACATTTGAAATTTACTTGGTTAAGAGATTAAAAAGATAACTTGTACGTGGTGTATGAAGGTGGTCTAGTTTCATTTTTCTGCATGTATCTGTCCAATTTTCCCAACACCATTTCTTGAATAAACTATCTTTAGCCCATTCTATGTGTTTAATCTCTCTGTCAAATACTAATTGACTATAAAGTTGTGGGTTACTTCTGGGCTCTCTATTCTGTTCCATTGATTTATGTGTCTGTTTTTATGCCAGGACCAGACTGTTTGAATATTATTGCCCTGTAGTATAGTTTGATATTAGATAGCATGATTCCTCCAATTTTGTCTTCTTTCTCAGGATAACTGTTGCTATGTGGGGTCTTTTTTGGTTCCATGCAAATTTTAGAAATATTTGTTCTAGTACTGTGAAATCTGTCATTGGAATCTTGATAGCAATCTCATTGAATTGATATATTGCTTTGGGTAGTATGGACATTTTCAAAATGGATCAAAGACTTAAATGTTAGACCCCAAACCATAAAAATAGTAGAAGAAAACATAAGCAGCAAAGTCTCACACATTGGTCACAGAAATATTTTATCAGATATATCTCCCCAAGCCAAGGAAATAGAAGGAAATTAAAAAACAAAACAAATGAGACTATATCAAACTAAAAAGTTTTTGCACAGCAAAGGAAATCACCTACAAAATAAAAAGACAACCCACAGAGTGGGAGAACATATTCACTGATACATTTGATAAAGAGTTAATATCCAAAATTTACCAAGTACTTACAAAACTGAACACACACACACACAAAAAAAAACAGCCCAATTAAAAAATGGGCAAAGGTATGAAAGACACATGGACAAAAGCTGGGGGGGGGGGGGAAAGGGGAGGGAGCTGGGGAGGGCTAGGGCGGTGGGATGGGATGGGAGTAGAAAAACAGAAAACTGTATAAGAACAACAATTAAAATAAAAATTTAAAAAATGGGCAAAGGACCTGAATAGACATGTCTCCAAAGATGCTCAATGTAACTAATCATCAGAGAAACATAAATTAAAACCACAATGAGATACTATCTCACCCCTGTCAGAATGGCTATCATCAATAAATCAATGAACAACAAGTGCTGGCGAGGATGTGGGGAAAAGGAATCCTTTTTGGTTATTAGTGAGAATGCAGACTGGTGCAGCCACTGTGGAAAACAGTATGGAGATACCTCAAATAATTAAAAAAAATCTGCCTTTGACTCAGCAGTCCCATTTTGGGGAATTTAACTGAAGAAAACAGAAACACTAATTTGAAAGAATGCAAGCACCCCTTTGTTCATTGCAACATTATTTACAATTGCCAAGATATGGAAGCAGCCCAAGTATCCATCAATAGATGAGTGGATGAAACAACTATGGAACTTTTAAACAATGGAATACTACTTGGATATAAAAAGAAGAAAATTTTACCCTTTGTAACAGTATGGATGGACCTGGAGAACATTATACTAACTAAAATAAGTGAGTCAGAGAAAGACAAATACCATGATTTCACTCTTATGTGAAATCTAATGAACAAACTGAACTAACAAGCAAAACAGAGACAGACTCATAGATGGAGAGGAAATGACAGCTAATGATAGTGGGGCGAGGTGAAGGGGTGGAGGGATTGAACAAAAAGGGAAAAGTACTCATGGACATGGACAACAGTGTGATGATTGCCAGGAGGGAGGTGGGGCATGAGGGGACTTGAAGACCTGTGTGGACTTCCTTTGAGACACCCTACAAATCTACTTATACAAATATTACATACTTAAAATTCTACCTCTATCATGAAGATTTTCTAGATCAATCTTCCACATTTCCCATATGTTACTGAAAATTTTTGAGACTATTAATCTCAATCAAAAACCCCAAAAGTACCTACTACCTAGGTAAGTACCTAGCTGTACTTACCTACAGATCCATACACATTCATGACTTTCCAGCCTTGCTGTCTGTTATCTTAGTTTTAAGGCTAAATATTATGAGTAACCATGTATAAGTGATGATAGAAGAAGCTCCTCAAAAGTCTGATCGGTTACTGTGAGATTGTTCTTTATTTCAATGTCTCTGGTTGTATTTTACTTGCTTGTTTGTTTTGTTGATTAAGTTCCACTTATAGGTGAGATCATATGGTATTTCTCTTTCACCACCTGTCTTGTTTCACTTAGCATGATGCTCTCCAGTTCCAACTATGCTGTTAAGAAGGGTAAGAGCTTCTTTCTTTCTGCTGTTTAGTATTCCATTGTGTTAATGTACCACAGTTTTTTGATACATTCATTTACTGATGGACACTTAGATTGAAATAAAGAACAATCTGACAGTAACCAGAGAGGAGAGGGGAGAGGGATAATAAGAGATAATGGGGGGGGCATCAAGGAACATGTATGAAGGATATATGTACAAAACTAAAGGGGGTGGGTTGGAGGGTGGGAGGCAGAGATGAGTGAGGTAGTGGGTGTGGTGTGGTGAAAACAGAGAAGATTGTACTTGAACAACAATAAAAAAAAAAAAAAACAGTCATGAGAGACCACAAACCCTATGGTCTCATTTACATGAAATGTCCAGAATAGGCAGATCTAAAGAGAAAAAAAAAAGTAGATTTGTGGTTGCCTGGGGTTGGAGGGGCTTGGAGAAAAATGGAGATTTACTACAAAAGGTATTGAGTTGCTTTTGAAAGTCATGAAATTGTTCTTGAATTGATTGTGCTGATGGTTGTGCCACTCTATGAATATACTAAAATCTACAGATTTGTATACTTTAAATGGGTGCATTGTGTGGCATGTGAATTATATCTCAATAAAGCTGTTACCAAACACACACACACACACACACACATGCATGCACGCATGCACACACACACAGAGTCTGACTGGGTTCTAAGAAGTCCATTCCCCAAGTAAAATGTCTGCCAATAAGCCTTCTCTCCAGGGTGATAAAGAAAAGCACCTTTCATGCAGTAAAACTAAGGTTCTGTGGTCTTGGATAAGTCGTCTCCATGCAGCATGTGGTGGCCCAGATACACTATCACGGTACCTAAAGCCTGGCTGGTTATTGATCCAGCATCATTTGGCTCCAAGGCTGTTTGTGTGAGTTAGGAATCTCTGAAATTGCTCTCTGTCCTGCTGTCAGGACTCATCTCTTTTCTGGCATCCACTAAATCGAAGGACACTAAAACTGTTCTGCATTTGGTCTACTTCCAGCAGCATGTTGTTCATCTAGCATGTTTCCTAGATCCTGGTCTTTTGGAAAAATTCCTTATGTATGGACCCTCAGCCTTCATAAATTCATGAGCCCAGAATATTTCAACCATTTGAAAGGCTCTCCTGTTTCTGTGTGCTTTCTTTCTGGCCTTCTATTCATTGGACCAGTAAAGTTCTCAGTTATAAATAAGAAGCTGTTTGTTCCTAATTTTTAATTTTAACTGATTTTTAGCTTTGCTAATGTATAAATAATATAATAAATTACATTTATTTAAAATGCATATTTCAATGAGTTTTGACATACATAGATATTCATAAAACCATCATTGCAATAAAGATATTAAACACATACATTTGAAGTGTCCTCATGTTCTTTTGGAATCTCTCTCTCCAGTGCCTCCCCATCAATCTCTATCTCCCATTCTCCGGGCAACACAGATCTGCTTTCTCTCACTAGAGGTTAGTTTTAGTTTTGTAGTAATTTATATAAATGGAATCTGGAATCATAAGTATTTAGTTTTTTGGTGGAATTTGCCTTCTTTTCTATGATATAATTATTTTGAAATTCATTTATGTTGCCATGTGTATCAATACTCAATGCTGTTATGTTGCTGAGCATTTTCCAGACCACCTTGCATATACCAACATTTGGTGATCCATTTACCTGTAGATGTATATTTGGGCCATTTCTAGTTTTGGGACATTACAATTAAAGCTGTCAGGATCATTCATGTATATTCTTTGCATAGGATATATTTTAATGTTTCTTGAGTAAATACCTGAAAGTGAAATGGCTAGGTTTTAAGGAAGGTATGTGTTTAATTTTTAAATAAACTTCTTAACTATTTTGCAAAGTGGTTGTGCTGTTTCACATATACCAACAGAATATAGGAGTTCAACGTGCACAGAAACAACAAGTTCAATTGCTTTAATTTTAGCCCTTCAATGGTAATATACTGATAAATCATTGTGGTTTTAATTTAACCTTCATCTTTAACAGTTTTTTCTTAATGGAAATAGAAGTAAAACAATTCTGGAAGGGAGTAAACAAAGAGGAGAAAAGAAAAGATAAGGTATGATTAACTATGTAAAATAATTAGTAAACAATAGACATATAATTGTAAATGATTGTATTAAAAATAAGTGGCAGTTGGGAAGGTAGAACACTTTTAAATGGAGTCTACACATGATCTCTACTTTTTTGAGAGTACATATGGGAGAGCAGCACTATAACAGTGGTGTTTAGATAGACTATCTACAGGTTTTCAGGGCTGGTGGCCAAAAGAGTTGGAGAAAGATAAATTAGAAAGTAATTGCAATATTCCTGGCAGAGGTTAATGGATGAAAGATTGGTGTGGTAATAATTGAAAAGAAAGTTTTTATCACAAAGACCTCCAGGGTATGGTTATCTCATAAGAAGGACAGTGAGTTATGCTTTTTGGTTTATTTTTTTTGTACTTAATGTTTTTTACACCTTATGATAACATGTGTCATTTTCTTCCCTAGTTATGAAACAAAAAAAAAAATGAAGATTTGCCTTTAAATACCCAATATCAATCTGCAACTGTTTATGTAATACAGTACAGTGATGGACTGGTAGCAATGAGGTAGAACAAAATCATGGGGTGCATGTCTCTCTGCCTTATTTGAAGCTGAAATGACTCTGTTGGTTCATCTCTGTGAGTCTCCATTTTAGTGTTTCCACACCCCCTTCTCCTCCGAAGGCCTGCCTCTGGGCTTCCTGAGAATTAACAGCCTTGTTTTTGACATTTCAAAAAAAATGAATTGTGAATTCTCAATGACTTCATGCCTTCCAGTCTAGCTGCACTTCCCCAGGGTGTAAGTGCTGAGATTTTT
This sequence comes from Anoura caudifer, assembly GCA_004027475.1. Taxonomy (NCBI): domain Eukaryota; kingdom Metazoa; phylum Chordata; class Mammalia; order Chiroptera; family Phyllostomidae; genus Anoura; species Anoura caudifer. The sequence continues at coordinate 47,929 of PVKU01000830.1, read as the reverse complement.
TTTTTAACAGTTTTGCATGTCAAAGATTGGTAACCATATATATCTGAAGTGTTTTGAAAGCCTGTGGTTTCCTGTCTCTCAGCACTGCAGCAAAAAGTTGGAGCGGAGCAGAAATTAAACGGAGGCAGGGTTCTCTGTGGGTTTGATGTACAGAAAGAATTTAGCTGAAAATACAATAAAGTTTTGACAATAAAGTTGCTAGCAGTGGCATCTTAATGTTGGCAAGGGCAGACAACAAGACGATGTTAATAGCACAAACCCCAAGGCAGTGTTCCAAGAGCAGCTAATGAATCCCGAAGCCGTCATTTACTCAAGCTGAAAAGCTAAAGTGTAAGAGACTGTTTTTAATACTCTAAGAGAGGCAGCATTCAGCACACACACCACTTTTCATATCAGCAGGAGGGAGAGGGAGTGCTGGGGGAAGTTTTTGACTAGAGGCTCTATCATACTGCTACAGGAGACCAAAATGCAGCTAGGAGAGAGGCATGTCTACAGGCATACTCCTGAAGAATGAATGCATCTGCACACCTGGGCAATTTTCTAGGGAAAACTCCAGTAGGATAATGACACTAGCAACACTTTGGAAGTACACTGAAGCAAGTATCAAGCAATGTGATATACTTGTGAATTTCTGGTTATCATCTGCAATAAAAAAAAACTAGCTACAGAGAATAGACAAGTGCTTTCAAAGAAGAACATGAATGTAAGAAGTACATTTTGGATAACTATTTTTGATGTTTACATTAAGAGAGGTGACTCTCAGGCATAAACTGGTGAATATTCAAGCTCATAATACTAAAAAAGAAAGTACATGTGGTTTCTGTTCGCTCAGATAGCCTTTCTTTCCCAGTGTGAAAAATGTTAGTGAAAGTATCACAGTCTGAAACAATGTTAGTATACACCAGTACCACAGGTATCAACAGCACTTGATTTAGACTAATTTTAGCCAAATCTGCAAATAAATTTTAATAATTAAGAATGGCATGCTTTCTAAAACTAGGCTCATATCATACTAAATATTTCCATCTCACCATTACAAACATCCCACCTTCTTTGATTTTAAATGAGGTCAGGAGACACTTATTCAGGCAAAAGAGCCAGACTCGGTCGCTTTAGGACTGAAGGTGAATCTCATTTATGTTACTTGAGAAGATTATGCCACATGAATTCAGACAAGAAGCTCTCCTTACTGGCTGAGTCTCCATTTTCTAATCTAAAAATAGAGAAATAAAACATATTACAGAGCAATATGAAATCAGGTAATGCAAAATATTTAGCATGTTTGATAAATTTTGGTAATGTAGAGTTGACTTATTTCAACCTAAACAAGCATTTTGTTTGAAATGGTCCTTAGCCTGGTTCTACTTTGAAAAGATATAGAAGGGGAGCCTTTATCTGAAGAAGGAAATTTCCATTCTATATCCCAAGGGAGGAATATAAATGGAGTTAGAGAGAGAAATACAAACAAATCTAATTTTACCAGTTGCCTGCAGACTGTGGCTGTCAGCTTTCTTAGCTGTCTTCTAGATCCTTTTTGTAGATACACTTACATAACCATGACCTGCCTCTTCCTGGATTTTGTGGGTAAGACAATTTGCTCATAGTATATGCTTGCGTTCATCTACCTAGCTGCCATAAAGGACTTCTTTTTTAATAATTTTTTTATAATTAGACTTCTTGTTCTGTGTAAGAAAATATGATTTCTGCACCTTTCATAGAGCAGTTACTTCAATTACACATAAACATAGATCATATAAAGGAGTATATTCCTTCAGGCAGTGCACTTAGGCAAATTTCCTAACCTCTTATATAGATGGCATTGCTGAGCTATCTTGTAGGGCCTTTATGAGATTCCCACAGGATAAAGTCTATGGCAGTTACTTAAAATGTATCAAGTGATAGAAGGATGGAAAGCACTAATAAAGAACCTTTCTTAATTAGATATGCAGACCATGTTTGCTGTTTCTTTACTGAATAATTAACTGTCCAGGAATGTTTTCCTTGGCTCTATAGATTTTATCTTTCCACATCTGTTTATGTGGCATAGTTATTCAAAAGCCTTTGTACTTGTGAAAAAGACCCTGAGGACTCGAATGGGGGTGGCCATGTGCTTCACACTTCCACATGAAGGAATTAGAAATAGGACACAATCATAAAAGATTTAGTGTAAATTGTTTTGGAAACTGATAGAACTGTATTTGCCATCCTGTTTGCACTTGTTGTGGATATGTAATACAAAGGGGAGCCAATTCTCTTTGCAGATTAATGAAGGTGTCATAGAGATTGGAATTTCCCAGGTGAAACACTTTCTACATAGCAGTAGCTTTGAGAGACAGGTCTGAACCTCGTTAAACTTCCTATGTGTTATACATGGGCAACCTAGTTCAATTCCTGTAAAAACAGGCAAATAAGCCATCGATGTAAATTAAACCCAAAGGCAAACAAATGTCACCATGGCACTATATTACATGAGCATTTATCTCATGAATGAAAGAGTGAATTAAACTGTTAATTTCAATATCAATTTTAGAAAAACAAGTCCCACGCTGTAGGTGTCAAAAAATGTTTTTTTCCTCACATGAGTTACAATATTCCCCAACCTGCCTCCTTATGTGGTTCACAATTCCATTTGCCATATCTTCCACTTTGTCCTCATTTAAATTTTTCTAATTTACCTTTGGACCCCCAGGGTAATAATTTCTGAACCATTCTGCTCACCATGACTAATGGTATGCAAATATGCCACTTACGCCAGAATAGGACAGCCTCCATTCAGTATCTTTCATGACTATTTGAAACATTCATGGTAGCATTGTGCACACCTAGGGCGTACAAGAGCTACTGTGACTGTGCATGAACTGGAGGCTCCTTTGCCCTCTTTTCATGTCTCTTTCTACTCTGGCCCTCCTCCTCAAACACTCTGAATTTAAGTCACATTGATACTCAAACTTCTTTGGTTTATAATAGTGTGTCTTTTTACCACTGGTAACTATCATCTGGGATTTTGATCTTGTTTACCTTTTGAAACTAGAGTATAGTGTTCCATCTTTTAAGATTTAAAGAGTGTGTGTTGCCTTGATCATGAACCTTTCTGCCATGGAGTAATTGACTTGCACTGGGGCCCCTCTGCTCCCAGCACAATTCTATTACAGCATCATTAGAACATTTTCAAGACCGTCTTCCTCATCAATCTTCTTTCTTCTTGATGAAAAGGTAACACATCTTGCTGATCTTTTTTTCCAATATCAGGCATGTGTCTAGCCTAGTATATATGTTCAGTAAGTTATTTAATAATTTTTCATTGAATGGCTAAAAGATGATAAACATGAAGAAGATAATAGATCTTTACTTTCAATCTCAGTAACTAAAGTAGGCTTTATTACAAACCTGACTTTTGTATGGGAAAAACTGGCCCTGAATAGCATCCTGGAGACTTGGCATGTACCCTGCGGGCAAAATCTTAAGTCACAGCTTATCTGAGTCTGAGCACTGTGAGATGTTCCATGGACAAGAGAGGATGGTGCTCTGTAAGGGGCTGCCAAGAGGCCATCTCCTACTTGCCCTCCTAACTTTTTTTGGAGGCTGTTATGAGATAGTTTCTCATTATCCCTGGGGTTTCTCTACTTCACTCCAGTTAAAATGTAGCTATGGAATTAAATTACATTTAGCTACCATGTAAATTTGACTCCAGTTAAAAAAATGTATCCCATGATTTGTGTGGTAGTAAACTTTTGTTTCTTGTGGTCCTTGTCTAGGGTGTGGGACAAAGATCACAAAAAACACATTTGGCTTATTCTTCTTTTCACTAAATCACCATAGATTGTCCATTGTCCTTCCACATCTGAAAGGATCTCTTACCTTTATAGATCAAACAGGTCAGTCTTGTGAACTTGACAATTCTGTCTCAATTCCTTAATTATATTCTTTAAAATTTTTTTCTCTTCCCCTCTTTCTTTTCTTTACTTTTCTCTCTCTCCCTCCCTTCCCTTTCCTTTGTTCTTTCTATTGTTTTAGATGAGATTTCTTCTCTCTCTGTCTCTTTAACTTCACACCAGTGCTTAAATTACATACATTTAATGCTTAAAAACCTTATTTTCCTAATTTTCTCAAAAAGTCAGCCAATAAGACCCTTATCCTCAGGTGTATAATAGCAATGTTAGGGAAACAATTCCCAAGAAGCAGCAGTCAAAAGAAGAAATTTTCTTTTATGTGAACTACATGACAAAAAGATACCAGAGGATAATAATTTGCTGTTTATAGGAAAAATTCAGATATCTCTGTTTTACATTTTAATATAATTCTTGTTTCCTTACCTTGACTAAAAAAACCTCCATTTAAGAAAAAGGAAAATAAACACCTTATTTAATAGTTGTGGAAGCCTAAAGGTAATTCATTGGAGTACTCACAATTGTCCAAAATAATAAGTTTGTGGGGCATTAGACACACCAAAAACAAAGAGCACAGGAAGTCCTCAAAGTGCCCAATATTCTTTAATAGTTGTCTTGTGTTTCTTGTTCATTAAAGACAGAAACTAGCCACCCCCTTTTCTTGGCAACCACCACATTGCTGTCCATGTCCATGAGTTTTAGTTTTATATGCCACATGGGAATGAAACATATGATATAGTTCTTGACTTTCTCTGACTGACTTCTTTCACTAAGCATAAAATTCTCAAGGTCCATCCATGTTGTTGTAAGTGGCAGTATTTCATCTTTCTTATGGCTGAGAATTATATTTCATTGTGTATATGTACCACATTTTTATCCAATCTGCTATGAAGGTCAATTTGGTCATCTCCATGTCTTGGCCACAGTGAATAATGCTTCAGTGAACATAGGAGTGCATATATCTTCACAAATACATGTTTTTTAATTTTTCTGGTAGAGAGCCAGGAGAGGGATTGCTAGATCATATTGTAACTCTATTCTTAATTTTTTTAGGAACTGCTAGATTGTTTTCCATAGTGGCTGTAGCAGTCTACATTCCCACCAGCAGTGAATGAGGGTTCTCATCTCTCAACAATGTCTCCAACACTTGTTATCACTTGTCTTGTTGGTAATAGCCATTCTAACAGGTGGGAGGTGGTATCTCATAGTAGTTTTGATTTGCATCTCCCTAATAGCTAGTGAGGTTAAATATCTTATCACATATCTGTTTGCCATTTCTAGGTCTTCTTGGAAGAAGTGTCTGTTCAGGGCCCCTGCACATTTTTGATTGGTTTGTTTGTTTGGTGTTGAGTTTTATGAGTTCTTTATGTATTTTGGATATTGTTGTTTGCAAATATTATCTCCTATTCAACAAGTTGCTTCTTCATTTTGTTGTCATTTTCTTTTGCAGTGCAGAAGCTTTTTAGTTTAATATAGTCCCATTCATTTATTTTTGCCTTTACTTCCCTTGCCTTTAGGGTCAAATTCATAAAATGTTCTCTATGACCAAAGTGTATAAGTTTGGTGCCTATGCTTTCTTCTATATAATTTATTCTTTCAGATCTTATATTTAAGTCTTTGATTAATTTGAAATATTTTTTGGCCATAGGGACAAACTGCAATCTAGTTTCATTAATTTGCATATGGCTTTCCAATTTTCCCAGCACCATTTATTGAAGAGGATTTCTTTTTCCATTGTGTGTTTCTGGATCCTTTATTAAAAATTATCTGCCCATATACACGTGGTTTTATATATGGGCTCTCGACTCTTTTCCATTAATCTATGTGTCTGTTTTTCTACCAATACCATGCTGTTTTGATTATTGTCACTTTGTAGTATAATTCGAAGTTGCACAGTGTAATACCTCCAGCTTCATTCTTTTTTTCTCAGAATTGCTTTGGTTATTCAGGGTTTTTAGGGTTCTATAAAAATTTGATTTTTTTTTGTTTTTTTTTTCTTTAAAAATGACATTGGGATTTTAGTGGGAATTGCATTAAATTTGTATATTGCTTTGGGTAATATGGCCATTTAGCTACGTTGATTCTTCCAGTCCATGGACTGTGAATATCTTTCCATTTCATTGCATCTTTTTCAATCTCTTTTAATAATGTTTTGTAGTTTTCAGTATACAGGTCTTTCATATTCTTTGTTAAGTTTATTCCTAGGTATCTATTCTTTTGTTTACAATTATAAAATGAATTGTTGTTTTTTATTTTTTCATTTCTTTTTCTGAAGGTTCATTGTTAGTATATAGGAAAGCAATAGATTTTGTGCCATGAAACTGTACTATGATTTGTATATGGTTTCTAATAGTTTTTAAGTGGAGTCTTTAGTGTTTTCTATGTACATAATCATGTCATCTTCAAAAAGTGATACTTTTACTTCATCCTTTTCAATTTGTATGCCTTTTTTTTCTTCCTCTTGCATTAATGCTGTGGGTAGAACTTCCAGTACTCTTTTGAGTAACAATGGTGAGTGTGGGCATACTTGTCTTGTTCCTGATTTGAGAGGAAAAGCTTTCAGTTTTTTTGCCATTAAGTATGATATTAGCTGAGGGTTGGTCATGTATGGCCTTTATTATCTTGTGGTACTTTCCTTCAACTTCTCTTTTATTGAGTATTTTAATCATAAATGGATGCTGTTGCTTATCAAATGCTTTTTCTGCATCTACTGATAAGGTCATATGATATTTATGCTTTCTTTTATTAACATGTGTGTTGCATTGGTTGATTTGTGTATGTTGAATTATCCTTTGCCCCTGCAATAAACCCCACTTGATTGTGATGCATCACTTTTTTTATGTATTGTTGTAATTGATCTGCTAGTATTTTAAGGATTTTTGCATCTGCATTCATGAGAGATATTGATCTATAGTTTTCTTTTTTTTGTGTTATCCTTCCAGGTTTTGGTATTGGGGTTATGTTGCCCTCATAAAATGTGTCAGGGAGTAGTGCTTCTTCTTCAATTTTTTGAAACAGTTTGAGAAGGATAGGTTTTAAATCTTTGAATGTTTGGTAGAAATCACTGATAAAGCTGTCTGGTCCTGGATTTGTAGGGTTTTTTTTTTTTTTTTTTTTTTTTTTTTTTTTTTTTTTTTTTTTTTTTTTTTTTTTTTTTTTTTTTTTTTTTTTTTTTTTTTTTTTTTTTTTGGAAGTGTTTTGATGGCTGTTTTCATTTTCTCACTTTTGACCAATTTATTTATATTTTCCAATTTTTCACGATTTAGACTAAGAAGGTTATATGTTTCTGGGAACTCCTCCATTTCTTCTAGGTTGTTGAATTTGGTAGCAAATAGTCTTGTAGTATGATTCTTTGTAACTCTATGGTATCTGTGGTAACTTCTCTTTCATTTCTGATTTTGTTTATAAAGGTCTTTTCTCCTTTTTCCTCAGTTAGTCTAGCCAGGAGGTTTCCAATTTTATTAATCTTTTCAAAGAACCATCTCTTCATTGTATTAATTTTTATAGTATTTTTGTTCTCTATTTAATTCAGTTTTGCTCTAAATTTATTTCCTTTCTTCTGCTGACTTGCTGTTGCTTTTGTTCTTTTGCTAGTTCTTTAAGATGTCATGTTAGGTTGTGTACTTGGGATTTCTCTTTTTTTTTGAGATAGGCCTGCAATGATACACACTTTCCTCTTATTGCTGCTTTTGCTGCTTCTGCTGCTTCCTGGAAGTTTTGGTATGTTGTACTGTCATTCTTATTTGTCTCTCTATATCTTTTGATCTTTTATTTCTTCTTTAACTCATTCATTTTTAGTAGTATGTTGTTTAACCTCCATATACTTGTAGGTTTCTTTACTTCCTTTTTGCAGTTGATTTCTAATTTCAAGGCATTGTGGTCAGAGAATATGGCTTGGCATAATTTTAATCTTCCTGAATTTGTTAAGGCTAATTTTGTGACTCAACATATGGTATATTTTTGAGAATATTCTGTGTGCATTGGAGAAGAATGTATAAAATGTATAATCTGATGTTCTGGGATGAAAGATTGTATATGTCAACTATATCCACTTGGTCTAATGTGCCATTTAAGGCTAAATTTTTTAAATTGATTTTTTTGTTTGGACAATCTATCTAGAAATATCAATAAGGTATTAAAGTTCCCAGCTATATTTTGTTTTGGTCTGCTCCTACCTTTAGTTCTGTGAGTGATTTCTTTCTCATATTTTGGTGCATGTTGATCTGATGCATATATATTAAGAAGTATTATGTCTTCTTGTAGTGCCCCTTTTATTGTTATAAAATATCTATCTTTGTCTCTTGTTACCTTTGTTATCTTGAAATCTATTTTTTTCCAGATACAAGTATGGATACAACTGCTTTTCTGTGGGTGTTATTTGCTTGGAGAATTATTTTTCACCCTTTCACTTTGAATCTACCTTTGTCTTTGTAACTTAGATGTGTCTCTTGAAGCAGCACATGGTTGGGTTTTGTTTTTTGATCCAATCTGCTACTCTGTGCCTCTTTATTGGTGAATTCAGTCCATTTACTTTTAGGGTAATTATTGCTGTGTGAGGAGTTTCTAGTCATTTTGTCCTTTGTTTTCTGGTATCTTTGTGCCTACTTTGGTTCTTTTCCTTTTTGTTTTTGTATGTTGAGTTTTTGGTGTTATTCCATGCTTCTTTCTACTGTTTCCTCTTTTTTAAGTTATGTGTCTCAGTTTGGGGAATTCTGCATGTGGTTGCTGTTAGGTTTATGAAAATAAGGTTGTACATATACAGCAGTTATTTTTCTTTTGAGTGCATCTGCTTTCTATCTCCCTTTGCTGATTCAAATCTTCATCCCCTTCCCCTTTATGATTTTGTATTACACATTCACCCTGCTTATTCTATGTTTTCTTGATGATCTTCCTCATAGTTTTGTGACCTTTTGCTCTTTGTTTTAGGTAGAAAAACCACCTTGAATGTTTCCTGCAATGAAGGTGTTCTGATGATAAATTTCCTCAGCTTCTCTATATCTGCAAGTCTTTATTTCTCCTTCCTATTTAAAGGATAACTTTGCTGGATATATTAATCTTGCCTGGTAATTTCTCTCTTTCAGTAGTTTGAATGATTGTTTCCATTCTCTTCTGGCTTGTGAGTTTCTGCTAAGAAGTCTGATGATAACCTGTTGGGCTTGCTTTTGTAGGTCACTACCTTTTTTTCTCTAGTAGCTTTGATCATTTTTTCTTTATTATTGATTTTTCAAAGTTTTAATACAATGTACCCTGAGAGGGCCTCTTTGGAGTTAGGTAACTAGATGTTTTCTTTGCTTCTTGGATTCAAGGATCTAGTTCTTTCCATAGGTTTGGGAAGTCCTCATCTACTATTTATTTGAATAGATTCTCCATTCTCTTCTCTTCTTCTGGAATACCTATAATTCTTAGTATTGCTTTTTCTGATGGAGTCAGATAGTTCTCGTATAGCTGTTTCATTTCTTTTTAGTGTTCAGGTCTCTCTTCTTCCCTCTGCATTATTTCTGCCTTTGATATCACTGATTGTTTCCTCCATATCGTTGGCTTTGCTTCCTATGCTCAACAGTTATTCCTGATGTCCTTTATTGAATGCTTCATTTCCAGGATTTGTGTTTGATTATTTTTTAAAGTTCCAATGTTTTTGGTAAAATTCTCTTTTTTTTCATTAATTTGTTTCTGAGTGCATTCAATTGTCTGTATTTTCTCACATTTTGTTGAGTATTTTCAGAATTGCAACCTTGAATTCTCTGTCACTTATATCACATATTTCCATGTGCTCCAGTTTGCTTCCTAGAGATTTTTAAATTTTCTTTCTGAGCTGACTCCTACCTTGGTTATTCAAGGTGTTTGTTGGGATCCTTCTTTTCTAGGCATCCATTGAATTAATTTGCACTTCACTAGCTGATTTGCATGAAGAGGTCTTTCTAATATATTCCAGTAGATGGCACTAAATTGCAAGTTTTTGAACAGTGAGATCCAAACTCTGACCTTTGTGGCTTTTATCAGTAGTAACGGGGGTGTCCAACCTTTTCCTTTCTCTGTGACACACTGGAAAAAGAAGAGCTGTCTTGGGCCACGCATTAAATACATTGTGATACATAATCACACACAAAAAATCTCATAATGTTTTAAGTAAATTTATAATTTTGTGTTGGGCCACATTCAAAGCCACCCTGGGCTGCACATGGCCAGTGGGCTCAGGTTGGACACTTCTGCTAGTGCGCATAGCCCTAATATTTGGGGATGGGGTTTGTTTTGCCCTCTTAGTAATGGCAACCTCAGACTCCTCAGGATCCATAGCCACAGGCCACAATTGAGTATCAGTCACAGAGGGAAACAGCTATTCCCATGTAAAAGTTTCTGGGTCTGCAGCTAATGTGTTCTGAAACCTGATACCAAAGGCCACAGAAGGCAAGTTTTGGGAGTGCTCTGTGGCTCAGTTTCTTTGTATGGAACACTGACCACCTGACAGCCAACAGTTGAGACAGAACCCCTAACTGTGTCCTTGCCCAGGTCTCTCCGCTGGCTCAGCTGCAGTTTGCCCCTCTCACTACTCCAGGAGTGCCCACTAAGATTCTGCTCCTCCCAGCTGGAAAAGGAAGCACCTGCTATACCAAGCTTTCTCTTCTTTCCATTCAGAGCTCACTATGAATTCTGGTCTATAGGGCTGTGACTGTAGCCTTCTGAGATGTCCTCCCTTCTTTCCTCTGCTGGTTGTTTTGTTTGCCCATCCACACATGATGATTCAATGTGTGGATCTCTCAGTTGTGCTGGTATGTTGATCAGGGAATCATTTGTAGACTTACAGCTGATCAACTTCTTGAAATTTCAAGAGGAGAGACCAAGAGGGTCTCTCACATTGCCATCCCTCTGACGTCACTTCCCTTATGTTTAATTTGATCCCTCATCACTAGTTGGGCAGATGAGATCATCCCAATAGCTCTAACTGCTGATTCCCATTATGTCAACTCATGGATTATTAGAAACTCATAAACATTTATATGCAATGACTGTTTTCACCTTATAAACTTCTATAGATTATATGCCAATTTTATGTTAGTGATGTTTCCAAGTAACTGAGGGATATAACTGCCCTACAAATTGCTTGTTTTGTATGCAGATCATATAATTGCTACTCAATGCCACTGCATTTGAGTCCTTTTTGATTTTCATGTTAATGTAGTTAACGTATTCATGCCCAACTATGGTAAAGATATGCCACAATAAGATATGACCCAGTGATCTGTGTGTCTCTTAAGGAGCAATATGCATGGTGGTCATTTCAGACTTTAAGATGGTATCATTGGGAGAGGGCACATGAGAACTGGGGTAAGTAAGCTAACCAGTGCCACTCAAATGATATGATCCAGACGTGCACCTGTTCTGCCTATGTACAAGCCAGCTGTCAGAACTTTTTTAAATCATCATATGTGATAATGTATATCCTAATCTCAATGTATCCAAAAATGAACTATCTTGTCAACCAGCATATCCAAACAGTTCCCTAACTGGTGGCATGTCTGTGATGAGAAGTTAATCCCCCTACTAATGTCTTGAAAGCAGCTCTTCCACCAGAGCTGTCACTGGATCACATAGAAAATATCTCTAAAACTGGTCAAATGACTTAATCAAATGTCTGTGAAATGAGTTGAACAGAAATCCTTTAATTCATGTTGGGGTAAGTATCATACTTTGCCCTGTATAATGCACATGTTTTTTGCCCAAATTTTTGAGGGAAAAATAATGGTGTGAATTATATATGGGTAGTACTGATTCCATCCCTGTGTAAAGGTTTTAAATTCTTTTGTTTATGTTTATACAATAAATGTGTAACTCTAGGAAGCAGTAACGATATCTGTACACAAAATAATACCTTGGAGCCTGAGAATTAGTTTAGTTTTTAAATATTTCATAAATAAAAATTGAATTAAAAATTAAAATGATTTCACTCTTCTGGAATATAATGAACAAACTGAACTAATAAGAAAGACAGACAGACTCATAGATGGAAAGCAGATGACAGCTACTTGGGGAGATGTTAAAGGGTGGAGGGATTGAGCAAAAAAGAAAAAGGACTCATGGACATGGACAACAGTGTAGTGGTTGTTGGGGGGAAGGGATATACGGGGACAAAATGGTAATGGAAAAAATATAATAAAGATCATATATTAAAAAAAAAGAAGGGAAGGAGGGATGAATAAGCAGAGCACAGAGACATTTTAGAACAGGGAAACTATTCTCTACTATACAACAATGGTAGATACTTATCATTATACATTTGCAAAACCCATAGTCTATGCAATGCAAAGAGTGATCCCTGTTGTAAACTATGAGCTTTGGGTGACAATAATGTATCAATTTATGTTGATCAGTTATAAGAAATATACTATTCTGGTGGGGCATGTTGATAGCAAGGGAGGCTGTGCATGTGTGAGCATTAGAGAATATATAGGATAAATAAGAAATCACTGTACTTTCTACTAATTTTGTTATTAACATAAAATGACTCTAAAATATAAAGCTTTTTTAAAATGTTATTCTTCAGTAAGAGCTTTAATTAGAGATTACAAATATATGTGGAGGGCAAACTCAACATAGTTAATGATATTTTGTTTTATGACTAAATTTTGTTATCATTTTAAGATCTTACATTTTGTGCCCCCCAAAATGAAATACATTTTTTTACCTGAGTTAGTCAACCAAATACGGAATGGAGAGAGAGAAGAAGGGAACTCCAACATGGGAAGAAAGAAAAATTGAGTCCACTGTAACATCTTATTCTTTCCTGCTTGTAATTTTTTGCTTTTATAAATTATTTATGAATGAATTTAGTACAATAAAATAGTACAGTGGTTCCAGTTTAAAAAAAAAAAAAAGGAAAGACTGTTTTCCTGAAAGAGTGGGGCAAAATTGTGGGTGCTCATTATACACGGCAAAATATAATAAGGTAATGACTCTAAGATTAACTTCAAGTGCTGTTTTTAGCTTGTTGTTCTGAGCCTGGCCTGTTGGAAAGAGTTGGCATCTTTTCATTGGAGCTGGCTCCGTGAAACCTGCCTGCAGCTGCCATGTCTGCTGTCTGCCTGGTGGAGTGACACATGCTGAGCCTTGAGGGAAGTGCACCAGGTAATTTACAGAAAATGGTGAAAGCTGGAGAAATAGTTACTACCAATTTCCATTTGTCCGAGTAAGGGGCACAAATTGAAATGCACAGTATTTTCTATTCCTCCCCTCCTCTTCTTCATTGGGACACCTCCCATCAGGCTTTGGCTGCCACCATTCCTCAGAATTCTCTTATTAAGATCATCAATAGCTCCATGTTGCTAAATCCCAAGTTCAATACTAAATCCTCCTCTTACTTAACCTATCAGGTCCATATGTTGCTTGAATCCACAATTTCCAATTAACTTCAAGAACACCATATTCTTTTGTCATCTGATATTCTTTCTTAGTCTCCTTAACATGTACCTGCTCATTTCTCTTCACCGTTAAATCATAGACTGCCCTAGGGCCTCAGATCCTTTCATTCCATGCTGCTTCTTCAAAGATTTCCCCTCATTCTACATCTGCACCAATCATCTATATTCTGGTGACTTCTAAATTTAAATATGTTTTCCATGAATTACAGAGTCTTTTCTTCTCTTATTGACTACTTTACATCTCTACTGAATATCCAATAGGCATTTAAAGTTAACATGTTAAGAACTGAGCTTCTGATTACCCATTGCCAAAAATCTGCTGTTCTTATAGTCTTGTACATCTCAGAAAACTCAGTAAACAGTATCTGTCATCATCCACTTGTGCAGGTCAAAATTTTTAGTGCAACACCTGTATGTCTTTCACACCCATCTCTCAGCATTAGCAAATAATTAAGATTCCACCTTCAAAATGTATTCATAATCCAATCCCTTATTATTATCTTTAGGTGTTATCACTCCATTACAAACCACTATCAATCTCTGGCCAGGTTTACTGTAATAATCTACAGTTTCCGTGATTCCTCCTTTGCCCTCTTTCCATCATTTCTGATTTTCCACACAGTAGCAGCTGTTGTCACATTTGTCAAACTTAAGTCAGTTCATGATACACATCAGTTTAAAACTTTCAATAATTCCCAGTCTTAGAATAAAGCCAAAGAAAGCCCCTAAGAATTTATCCAACTGCTCTCTTATCCCTTTACTCTTCTGTATTTATTTCTTATAGTTCTAGTTTTAACTCACTCTTATTTAGTCAGACTGTTATGTTGCAGTTCTGCAAATGTGTCCTTGCCCCCATTTTAAGACCTTACTCTTGCTTTTCTCCCTTCCTGAAACATATTTCCTTAGATAAATCCACTGCGTTCTCTCTTGTCCCCATTAAGTCTTTATCCAAATGCTACCTTCTCAGTGAGACCTTACTTGTCCATTATTCTAATATGTAAGACCCTCCCCAACTCAGATTTTCTATTCCCCCTTCCTTTGTGATTTCTCTTCATAGAATCTATCTCCATTCATAAGACTGTGTTTTATACTTATTTGCTTTGTTTGCATTTTTCCCATTTTTTACTAGGATGTGCTCCATCAGGCATACCTTTTGTTCTGTTTATTTATTGTTGTATATGCAGCTTCAAGAAGTACCCTGTCAGATAGTAGTTGCTAAAAAAAAACTTGTGAAATATGAATAAACGAATACAATAGTTGCCTAGTAAACATTTGATCAAATTTAAGGGTGCTGCCCAGTAATTTATTATATAGAAGATTGATAGAGCGTTGGTTCCTCCTGAAAACCATTTTAATATGTAAAAGACAGCAGAGTATAAGCTATGAAGCTTGAGAGACCTAGGCTTTAAGTCCTAGAACCACCATTCATTAACTATTAGCTGTGGGAAATTTATCTTTTACCACATAGCTTCTATAAAATGTATTTAATGATATCTAAATTTTATTACGGTAGAAAATTTAAAAAACACATAAAATATCTACCTCTGTTCCCAGCACATAGTATGTTACTCTTTTTAAGTATGACAGTTTTCTTGGACCTAAATGAAGCCAATTTATTAAATAGTAAGAAGCTGTAGGTATGCAAATATAAAATTAAGTCCTTGTGGAAGATACATTTTCCTAAAATTTCTCACCAGAATCCAGCTTTTTTGAGTACTTGTTTCTACTTGAGTGGTGATGTCCATTTTTTCCACAGAGTATCCTCCTGTGTTTGCTCCATTAAAAGCATTTGAGGAGCAGCCTTTTCCCATAGCATGCTCTAAATCTCCTCTAGGATTTTCTCAAAGTTTCTAACACATACCCTGCAAATTTGTGCAATACTTGTGCAGGAAATGACAACTATATCAGGATTCCACTGGGACTAAAAAACAGCATTGTAAATGGCGTGCTAATATCAGAGCTGCTAGGATGTGAAAAATAAAACTATGAAAAGCACAATTTAAAATTAATGAACTACATACAGCACTAAAGTAATTCACTTGGAAGTGGTGGAATAAAAACAGAGATAAATTTCACGAGTTTGCTATCAAAATAACAATTAAAATTGAGTTTTTTATTTTTAAAATATTTATTTCTAAAAAATAATTAGGACCTTAAGACTCACATTTTCAAGAAAATGTTCTCTTACACCTGTTATGATCTTAATCCAAATATGTGTTAACAATAAATTTTTAAGGCATTTAGGTTATTTTTTACACTGTAATTACAAGTCTGATAAATAGAAAAAGGTCCTGATTCTAAAATCTTTAGGAATTCATTAATAGCAGTGATTATCTTTAGTCAACCTATAAGCTCTCTCCCCACATGATTAGTATTTCAAGGGAAGCCCAAGAAGTTAGTCCAATTTCTGCTGATAAAGATTCTCTCCTTGATCAAACTCTACTCAGGCTTCTGTAAACTCTTTCAACTTTGCTCCACTCTGGGACTTCTGTATTCACCTCTGCATTTTCTAGTTTTAGCAAGAATCCTGCTAAGTCAGTTTAACTAGAATTCCCATCCTGAATATATGCTTATTTGATATCTGATCAGGTTCCTTCTCCTCATCCCCCACACCACCACTATACCATGGCCTTGGTAGTGTCTCATCACCCTGGTATGCGTTAAGCAAAAATACTGTTATGTTGTTTTGGCAAGAATCTCCCCTAACTATTGATGCTTTCTTTCAGTAATTTCCATCCTTTGGACCCCATTTTGCTCCTTGGCTATAAATTCCCATTTGTCCATGTTGTTGCATTTGGAATTGAGCCCAGTTCTATACTGAGGTTTCTTTTCCCCTATTGCAATAGTTGTGAACAAAATTTGTTTTCACCTCCTTAACTACTACTGTTCAGCTCTGATTATTCTTTAATCCTGGTGAAGGCAAAGGGCAGACTTACAAAGGTCTTCATAGCACAACAAAAAGCCAAATGTAAGAATCTATTACATGGAGGTTCAAAGGAGGTGGTGAGTTCTCTGAATTTCTACTTTCTTTTCAATTTGATTAAGGCAATTGTTGAGCCTCCTAAGAGATGAAGACACAGATTGCTTATGGGTTCTTCTTGGTGTCCACATCCATCACAATTTTCTGAAACTGAAAATGAACTTTAAGAAAAAGTATAATCCCTGCTCTTTACCTGATTAAGAAGACTGAGTAATAGAAGATGTGCTACACTTAGATAAAGGCCAGTTATAAAGAGAATATTCATTGCTCAGAGGCTGCCATTTAAAATGTGATGTTTCTGTTGTAGTTATGAAGCAGAGTTTGAAAATAATTTTAAAAAGTAAATGTCTTCTTACTTTCCCTTTGCCTTCACTGGTTGTGTCAATTAAAAACAAATTATTAAATGATGATTACTCTTGCTTTAGGCACTGAGAAAACATAAAAACAATTTATACAATTTTTACTACTTAAAATTTATATTATCAGCAGATCAAAAGCAATACTTAGCCCATTAAATACAAATTATCAAGAATCCCAGGTTGTTTTAATCCATTTGGGATGCTCTAACAAAAATACTATAAACTGGTGGCTTATAAACAAAAATATTTATTTCTCACAATTCTGGAGACAGGAAAGTTCAAAATCTTGGTGCCAGCAGTGATAACAATTGGCTTCCCCAGAGACAGCTGACTTTCCACTGTTTCCACATATGGCAGAAGGGGACAAGCTAGGTCTCTGTGTTTGTTTTGTTTTTTAATATATTTTATTGATTATGTTATTATAGTGGTCCCATTTTCCCTCCACCATGCACACCCCCTCCCACCAAACTCCCCCCTTGTCCGAGAGGTTCCTAAGCCTCTCCTCATTTTTTTTGAATTCTTGTTCCTTCATTCTGTACTGGTTGGATGTTTATTTCTTTTTTTTTTTTTTGTTGTTCCAAATTGTTGATTTGAGCTCAGGTTTCCTTCCCTTCACTGTTGGTTCCCTTTATGTTTTCTTTTATTTCACTTTATATAGCTTTCATTTCTTCCTTCATTTTGCAACCAAACTCAATCATTTCTTTTTTTTCAGATTTTATTTATTTTATCTTTAGAGGGGAAGGGAAGGAGAGAGGGAGAGAAATATCAATGTGTGGTTGCCTCTAATGCATCCCCTGCTGGGAACTGGCCTGCAACCCAGGCATGTGCCCTGACAGGGAATTGAACCGCAATCCTTTGGTTCACAGGCCCACACTCAATCCACTGAGCTACCCCAGCCAGGGCCAAACTCAATCATTTCTGTGAGCATCCTGATTATCAATGTTTTTGAACTCTGCATTTGATAAGTTGTGTATCTCCTTGTTGCTTAGTTTTTTTTTTTTTTTTTTTTTTTTTTTTTTTTTTTTTTTTTTTTTTTTTTTTTTTTTTTTTTTTTTTTTTTTTTTTTTTTTTTTTTTTTTTTTTTTACTGGAGTTATGATCTGTTCTTTCATTTGGGACATTTTCCTCGGTATACCTGTTACATTTTAAGGGGTGGAGCCTTTGGTATTCACCAGGTTGGAGCAACCCATGTTGCTTCCTTATTGTGCTATATGTAGGGGAGGGGTCAGAGAGGGAAAAATGCCACTTGCTTGGCTCTCACCCCACTTTTCTTCAATTCCCTAGCTTCTCACAAGTAGATAGTACCCTTTCAGGTGTTGATTCCAGGTTGGGTAGGGTCATGTACATTTTAGGCTCTGTGGGTGCCTCCAAAGGACTGTCCTGTGAGATTGGTAGTTTCTCTCACTGCTGCAAACCCCACAGATTTTTACAACTGGAGGTTTTGAGGCTTTTTCCCCCTGCGCTGGAACCCTGGGTTGCATGATTTGTCTTGCTCCCCAGTTGTTCCTCCCGGTTTATCTGCACCAAATGTGGGAAATCCCATCTGCCAGTCGCAGCCTTACCTCTCTCAATCTGCCAGCTGCTGCCTTGCTGCAAGTTCTTTCCACGCTTGCTTCCTGCCTCCACACTACCTCCCAGTCTGGATGAATGTTTCTTCTTTAAATCCTTGGTTGTTGAACTTCCATGCAGTTTGATTTTTCGGCAGTTCTGGTTGTTCTTTGTTTTTAAATTGCTTGTTTTTATTCTTTTGTTTGAGTGAGGAAGCAAAGCATTTCTACCTATGTCTCCACTTCTTGTTTCCTTTAAGGAAACACATAAATATGTGCAAGGCATGCCTCAGGGATACATTTACTGGTCTTGCTAGGATAAACTGATATGAACATTTGTGTAATATGTATCAATGATATTCTTTTGTCAGAAATCCCCTTCTAAATATAGCCTAAGGCATTACTCCCTGTGTTGTAAATACATTCTCTTCGTAAGCATCTCAGTCTCAAGTTACATAATCCATATTTAGTGCATAATAGAAATATGGTAAAAAATTCTATTGCTGTGCAGATAAACACATACAAGTAAGCAAGATTAATTGCAGTCTGTAGATAAAATAAATACATGATACTTAATTATCTCTAATATTTCCAGCCATGTCAATTATTGAAAATCTGTGAAGACAATGTCATTAATTGGTGCAGGTATTAGAAAAATCATCCTTCTATAAGATAGAATTTATAATGTTCCCATTACACACTAGAATATTTCCAATTAATTTACATGCCTTTGACAATTTTCACTGACATATGCTATACACTCTTTAGGTAATGATGAGGAAGGAGAAATTCTCCCTTCTTTCCTTCTTAGGTTTTTATGGTTGGACTATAGTAAAATAGACACAAGACTAGATTAACAGGAAACAACCAATGTCATACATGCACAGAGGAGATCGTAAATTATGCTCCCCCAAATGAGGAACAAGCCAGTTTTTATCCTTTTTTGACATAAAACACATCCTAACAGTTTTTCTTTAATGAAAATAAATATGTGAAGAAAAAGCAGGATGAAGGCATTTAGGTTTGGGTACTCATTAGAGAGGATTCTGAAGTTTGGACTTGGGTAGTAAATTAGTGAAGAAGCAACAGAGTCTTTTTTTATATAAGCTTTTTGGCCCTTGATTCCTTAACTCTAGTGGTGAAAGTGTCTCTCTCAGACCCTTTGCAGTAAGGAGGGCACATTTTACCAAGGGAGATTAATTTCTTACATTCAAGGGGACAAGAGATGGTCCATATGCCCTTTGTGTACCAGTTGCTTGTCAAGTAACTTTAATTCAAAGTAATTAATATGCATTGTAGGCTATTTTGGAACAGTGTACTATGGCTCCAGCAGTAAACAGCTATACTTGGAATAATAAAACTAATTTTATTTAATATAAGTTTAGGGTAGAAAATGAACCTGTCTGCCTATACTAAACTCTAAAGTTACTACTAATGAACTTGGGTCCAAAGATATCATGAAAAATATTTTTTTTAAATTTTAAAAATATATTTTATTGATTATGCTATTACAGTTGTCCCAATTTCCCCCCATCATTCCGCTCCACCTGCACACCCCCTCCCACTCACATTACCCCCTTTTAGTTCATGTCTATGTGTCATAAGTTCTTTAGCTTCTACAATTTCCACACTATTCTTGCCCTCCCCCTGTCTATTTTCTACCCACTGTCTATGCTACCTATTCTCTGTACCTGTTCCCCCTCTCTCCTCCTCCCACTCCCGTTGCTAACCCTCCATGTGATCTCCATTTCTGTGTTTCTGTTCCTGTTCCAGCTGTTTGCTCAGTTTGATTTTGTTTTAGGTATGGTTGTTAATAACTGTGAGTTTGCTGTCATTTTACTGTCCTATTTTTTATCTTCTTTTTCTTAGATAAGTCCCTTTAACATTTCATATAGTAAGGGCTTGGTGATGATGAACTCTTTAACTTGATCTCATCTGAGAAGCACTTTGTCATCGCTTCCATTCTAAATGAAAGCTTTGCTGGATAGAGCAATCTTGGATGTAGGTCCTTGCCTTTCATGACTTGGAATACTTCTTTCCAGCCCCTTCTTGCCTTGAAGGTCTCTTTTGAGGAATCAGCTGACAGTCTGATTGGATCTCCTTTGTAAGTGACTGCCCCCTTATCCCTTGCTGCTTCTAGAAGTCTCTCCTTCATTTTAATCTTGGGTAATGTAATGATGATGTGCCTTGGTGTGTTCCTCCTTGGGTCCAACTTCTTTTGGACTCTCTGGGCTTCCTGGACTTCCTGGAAGTCTATTTTCTTTGCCAGATTGGGGAAGTTCTCCTTTATTATTTGTTCAAATAAGGTTTCCACCTGTTGCTCTTCTTCTTCCACTTCTGGTACCCCTATAATTCAGATGTTGGGATGTTTAAAGATGTCCTGGATGTTCCCAAGCCTCTCCTAATTTTTTTGAATTCTTGTTTCTTCCTTCTTTTCTGTTTGGTTGTTTCTTTCTTCCTTCTGGTCCACTCCATTCATTTGAGTCTCAGTTTTCCTCCTATCTCTGTTGGTTCCCTGTGCATTTTTCATCATTTCACTTAGTGTAGCCTTCATTTGTTCATCTAATTTGTGAGCAAAATCAACAAATTCTGTGAGCATCCTGATCAGTGCTTTGAACTGTGCATCTGATAGGTTGGCTATCTCTTCGTTGCTTAAAAGTATTGGCTGTGTTGGTTTGATTTGTTCTCCCATTTGAGCCATTTTTTTTTGGTCTGGTCGGGGCTGTTAGGTAGTAAGGGGTGGAGCCTTAGATATTTCCCTAGGGCAGGGCAGCCCAGTTGCTGGGTAGTGACACTGTATGTGGGAGTGGGGCCTGAGAGGGAACAATGGCATTTGCTCTGCTCTCTGGGATTCCAGTCCCCTCTGCTGCTTCCCCTTTGCCTGCATTATCTACAAGCAAATGTGGGACTGCCTGATCAGCTAGCTGCCTTGTGTGGCCTCATTGGGTCTGCATTGTTGCCACCCCATGCCTGCGGTCCACTAGTGGCCACCTGTGTGCCTGGGTCCACTAACCTCCACTGTTCCTGCCATGACTCTGTCCCTTATCAATCAGGATGAATGGTTGTTGGAGTTCTGTACAGTTCAATTTTCTATCAGTTCTAGTTGTTTTCCTGTTTCTAAATCTTTGTTGTCCTTAATTTTGGCTGTGTGAGGAGGCACAGTGTGTCCACCTATGCCTCTGTCTTGGCTGGAAGTCATGAAAAGTTATTTAAATAAGTTATATTTAAGGAAAAGGATCATAAATGGTAATAACCAGAGAGGAGGACAGAGAGGGATAATGGGGGAAAGAATGGGAAGGGTCATCAAGGAACATGTATAAAGGACCCATGGGGAAAGCCAAAGGAAGGTAGGATTGAGGGTGGGAGGCAGGGGTAGATAGGGCAGGGGAAAATGGTAGTGGGAAAATGGAGACAACTGCACTTAAACAACAATAAAAATGGAAAAAAAATAAAATAAAGGAAAAAGATCATGAGTGATAGCTAGTCCTATGGCTAGTGAATGAATTTTAAAAGACACATATTCTTTTTATTACAAAATTTCTCTCTTGTGACTAAACACTTTCAACTAACCCCTAGAATAGAACAATCTTGGGGTTGCATCTAAGCTATGGTTCATGGACAAGGTTGCTAGTCCCAATACAAATAGTTCATGCTCAAGTAATTCTAAGAATTATTTGATATCTGACACCATATGCAAAGATGGCTTAGAGACCAAGATTGGCCTTTTCAGGGATAAATAATGACTCTGTGGAAGCCAGAGGATTTTCAGTGGTTCTTTTTTTATAAATTTTATTTTATTTTAATTGTTGTTCTTGTACAGTTCTGTCTTCTACTCCCATCCCAGCCCTCCCCAGCTACCTCCCATTTCCACCCCAACCTAGCTTTTGTCCATGTGTCTTTTATACTTGTTGCTCTAAATCCTTCCCCTTTTCCTCTGGATATTCCTTCCCCTCTCCCCTCTGGTTCTTAAAGAAAGAACATCTGAACCAAGTCAGAGCTAATGTTGGCTTACAAGCAAACAATCACCATGTAGATTTGAGTCTGATGGCCATCTTGAGCCATGTGTAAATGAGTAGTAAGCAGAGGAAACTTGTCACAAAAGTTAACCTACACATAGATTTCAGTAGGTGCTTACAGAGAAGCAGACAAGAGAGAAATGAGGAGCATGACACAGGTTTCTGACAGTGTAGTTCACATGTGTTTGACTGGAGTTTATTCCTGGTTCTTTGCTATTGTGAATCATTTTATGCCAAAAATTAACCTTTCACTTATTTCAGGTTGTTTGAGTGGGCTGATGTTCAAAGCATGAAGAAAAAGAATCCCAATTAGAAAAAGATTTGAGATTTGAATAAGTAAACAAATTGGAAGCACAAACTTGTGTGGAGAGATACAAATAAAAGAGGCACAGGAAGATGGAGATTTGTAAATCATGTTTGCAATGTGAAGTGTATGTATCTATAATAGAAATATTTCTATGGGTTGTTTTTCACAATAAGCTTACAAATAGAATTAAGAGACAGATTAATATCTTTGCACTCAAAATAGGTGTTTGTATTGGATTCCCACAACGTAGAGGTGTCTATTGAGGGGTTTTTTAAAGATTTTATTTATTTATTTTTAGAGAGGGGGGAAGGGAGGGAGAGAGAGAAGGAGAGACATATCAATGTGTGGTTGCCTCTCCCATGGCCCCTGCTAGGAACCTCATCTGCAACCCAGGCATGTGTCCTAAATGGGAATCAAACAGGTGACCCTTTGGTTCACAGGCTGGCACTCTATCCACTGAGCCACACCAGCCAGGGCCAGAGTTATACTTCTAATGCATAAGCATAAATAAAATAATTAAAAACATTTATATAGATATGGAATTGGTACTGCCCATTTATAATGTACATCCTTATTTTTCCCTCAAAAATTTTGGGCAAAAACATATGCATTATACATGGCAAAATGCGTAAATTGCAGTAGGAAAAAAGTAGAAGAAAAGAAACAGATAGTGACAACAGGTGATTTTAGTCAGCATTCACTTGAAGGATTTAGTTCATCTGACTTCTAAAATGTAAAGGATCAAAGAGATGGTCAATTCCTAGAGACCCTTCAGAACCTGGGAAATTCTATGTTGCAAGAGAAATGAGAGGACAGATAAACTCTGAGTTCAGTTTCCTGGATTCAATTAAAGTAGTTCTTATTTCATTTTTATTTATATGTTAGATCACATGTAACATTTTTAATGGTCCTATAATTTAAAAAGTTTAAACAGTACAAATTTGCCCATGTTATAGAGAGAAAATGAGGAAAAATAATTTACTCACATTAGAAAAGTCTCTTTATAAAATTTCAAAGAGTCTTTTGAGACCCCCTTCCCGAGTCCTCATTCCTGACTTTAGATTAGTTTCTGCTTCCCAGCATGCCTATTTACAGGTGGCATCAAAATGACAAAAATGAATTTAATATTTGGTATTTGTACTTAGAGCAGGGATTTTATGTTTTTCCCTCTTTTTCTTAGATATGTAAAATATGTTTATTTACTACATATTTCATTTGGCTAATTTCTAAAAATTATTGATGTGGATGATATTATTTGCTTTCTCTTTGTAAATGAGAAAAATAAGTTGGTAAATTAAATTTGTATAGAACATTACTGGCTGCAGTATATAAGCTTTGTTATCTTTCTTGTGAGAGAGAAAAGAGTAGTTCATTTTCAGTTCTCAGTAGCTAAGGTTCTTGGAGATGACAATGAAATAATGATGGAAGATGCCATTTATTCAGGTTTCATTGAAACATATATGGGAAAATAAGAAAAATTATTCTTTTAAATGAAATAGCAAAGGTTTTTAAAGCCAATTAAAAGGATCACTTTCTATTTTTTCAGTTATGTTGTCATGCATTATGATAGCATATTTCTATTTGTTTTAAGAAATGAAATGTTGAAGAAAGTGAGGAAGGGCAACAGAATAAATTGCCTAATTTATTTTTTAAAGAGATGAAGCATAATAGAAGAACATCAGATGGAAATATCAGTGTATGTAAAATTATGTTTGTGAGGATTAGTAGTGATTAGAATTTGTTTGCCTGTCCATCTGCTCAAAATTATTATCTCATTTAAGTCTAGTATTTTTTGAAATAGCTGGAGGTTTAATAACTACTTATGCTTCAATTTTGAAAAACATTTTTTAGCAATTTTGGGTCAAACTTTTTGCATTGTCTTTACTTTTTTCGGTGGTTCAAGTTTACAGATTACAACTTTGAACCCACTTGACAAATCCTCTCCATCTACAACTTGGATACAACTCTCCTGCATACATCAATCTACAGATTCACACATTCAATTCTGAACACTACTCACAGGGCTTATATTCTCACTGAAGAACCAGGAAAAAAATATTGCCACTATGATAGCCCCTGTCTCAGTGTTCAGTTAAAGTTTTCAAACTTTTCTGTATAACAGCAAAAAAAAAAAAAAAACATTAGCATGAATATTGTTTCTCCATCATTCTCTACACATTCATGACCTCTACTACTAATTTTGAGAAATAAATATATAGAGCATTGTATTGTTCCTTACTTTTTGTGTGTAAAATTTATTACTAGATGAGTGATCATTGCTCACTTAATATCTTATGTTTTTCTCTTATAAACCTGCAGTAGGTAACAATGTGCTTAACTGTAACAGATGGTCATTGCTTGGTGCTGGATAAAGTAGTTCATCAATGTTTATGCCATAGTTTTCCTCACACTATCTTTTATCATCTTTTTTCTTACTTAAAATTTTTTCCTTAATCTTTTTACTTATTTCCAGAATGAGAATATTAACACTATATGTCAAATAAAATGAATATGTAATGGGTCATTTGCAATATTTCTAAAGACTAATTATTTGATAATTTATTGCTATCCTTGAGAGTGGTAAGTACTTTGCCACAGTTAAAAAATAATCAGACTAAGTCAATAATATGGCTTTTTATTTCATATTTTACTAGTAAAAATACTCAGCTCCCATATTCTTGTGATTTACTCAACTTATTTTCCCCCAAAGGTTAAGGTTGTTGAGATATAATTTATATAGCATGAGATTCATAGACCTTAATTGCTTAATGACCATTTCTATATCGTTTTTTGCAAAATGTCCATGTAAGTATGCTTGCCTATTTATGTTGTTTATTTTTGCCTTATTGTTATTAGGCTGTAGGAATTTTTATACATTCATAAAAATATGAATATATAAAATAGAATATTTTGTGAGACATATGTGATACAGATATTATTTCCTACTCTGTAGACTGTTTATTTTCTTAAGGGTATCATTCAATGAGAAGATTTTTTAAAATTTTGAACAAGTCAACTTATTATCATTTTTTATAGTTAGAGATATCTGTGTCTGCTTTATTTTTTTTCCAGATCGGTAAAATTTATTTTATTTTTTTATTGTTGTTCAGTTACAATTGTCCTAATTTTCTCCCCATTACTTTTCACTGCATTACCCACCACCACCTCCCACATTCAATTCCCCTGCCCATGGGTCCTTTATAAATGTTCCTGGATAACCCTTCACCTTCTTTCCTCAGTTACAGTCAATTTGATCTTTATTTCCATGTCTTTGGTTATACTTTGCCTGCTTGTTTGTTTTGTTGATGAGGTTTCACTCATAAGTGAGGTCATATGGTATTTGTCTTTCACTGCCTGGATTATTTCACTTAGCATAATACTGTCTAGTTCCATCCTTGCTGTCACAAAGGGTAGGGGATCCTTCCTTCTTTCTGCTGTATTGCATTCCTCTGTGTACATACACCACAGCTTTTTGATCCACTCATTTACTGATGGGCACTTAGGCTGTTTCTAGCACTTGGCTATTGCAAATTGTGCTGTTATGAACATTAGGGTGCATAGGTTCTTTGAATTAGTGTTTCAGGATTCCTGGGGTATTACCCCAGCAATAGAATTGTCAAGTCAAAAGGTAGTTCCATTTTTAGTTTTTGAGGAAATTCAATACTGTTTTCCACAGTGGCTTTACCAGACTGAATTCTTACCAACAATGTACTAGGGTTCCCTTTTCTCCACAACCTCTCCAGCACTTGTTTGTTGATATGGCTATGATAGCCACTCTAACCAGTGTGAAGTGGTATCACATTGTGATTTTAATTTGCATCTCTCTGATGACTAGTGATGCTGAGCATCCTTTCATATGTCTCTTGGCCCTCTGTATGTCCGTCCTCCTTGGAGAAGTGTCTGTTCAGGTCCTTTGTCCATTTTTCAATTGGATTATTTGTCTTACTGGTGTGGAGTCATGTGAGTTCTTTATATATTTTGGAGATCAAACCCTTGTCCAAGGTATCATTGGCAAGCATATTTTCCCATACGGTTGGTTCCCTTTTCATTTTGCTGATGTCTTCTTTAGCCATCAGATGCTTTTCAATTTGATGAAGTCCCATTGGTTTATTTCTTCCTTTATGTCCCTTGCTTTAGAGGACACATTGGTGAAAATATTGTTGCATGGTATATCTGAAATTTTCCTGCCTTTGTTTTCCTCTAGGACTTTTATGGCATCATGACTTATATATAAGTCTTTTAATCATCTGGAGTTTATTTTTGTGTATGGTGTAAGTTAGTGGTTGAGTTTCATTTTTTTTGCATATAGCTGTCCATATCTCCAAACACCATTTGTTGAAAAGGCTATTTTTACTCCATTTTATGCTCCTGCCCACTTTGTCAAACATTAATTGACTATAGAGACATGGGTTTATTTTTGGGCTTTGTATTATGTTCCATTGTTCTATGTCTCTTTCTTATGTCAGTACCAGACTTGTTTGATTACAGTGGCCTTGTAATATAGTCTGATGTCTATTATTGTGATCCTTCCTACTTTGTTCTTCTTTCTCAAGATTACTGAGGCTACTCCAGGTTGTTTATGTTTCCATATAAATTTTTGAGATATGTGTTCTATATCTATGAAATATGTCATTGATATGTTAATAGTTATTGCATTGAATATATAAATTGTTTTGGGTAGTATGGCCATTTGATGATATTAATTTTTCCAGTCCATGAACACAGTATATGTTTCCATTTATTTGTGTCTTCCTTAATTTCTTTCTTCAGCATTGTGTAATTTTCTGAGTGTAGGTCTTTTACCTCCTTTGTTAGATTTATTTCTAGGTACTTTTTTTCTTGTTGCTATAGAAAATGGGATTTTTTTCCCTAACTTCAGTTTTTGATAGTTCATTGTTGGTGTACAAAAATACCAACTTCAATTTCTGAATATTGACTTGCATCCCACTATTTTGTCAAATTCACTTATTAGGTTGAATAGCTTGTTGGTGGTATCTACATGGTTTTCTATGTACACTATTGTCCGTCTGCAAATAATGACTGTTCTACTTCCTCCTTTCTAATTTGGCTGCCTTTTATTTCTTTTTCTTGTCTGATCACTGTGGCTAGAACTTCCAATACTATGTTGAATAGACATGGTATAAGTGGACATCCTTGTCTCGTTCCTGATTGTAGTTGGAAAGGTTTTATTTTTGCCTGTTGAGTATTATGTTGACTGTAGGTTTATGATATATGGCCTTTTTATGTTGAAGTATGTTCTCTCTACTCCCACTTTGCTGAGTGTTTTTTATCACAAATGGGTGCTGCACTCTATCAAATTTTTTCTGCATCTATTGATATGATCATGTGATTTTTGTCTTTCATTTTGTTTATATGCTGTATTATATTTATTGACTTGCGAATATTGTACCATCCTGGCATCCATGGGATGAAAGTCACTCGATTTATGGTGTATGATCTTTTTAATGTATTGCTGGATGTAGTTTGCCAATATTTTGTTGAGGATTTTAGCATCTATGTTCATCAACAATATTGGTCTGAAGTTTTCTTTTTTTTATTGTGATTTTATTTGGTAGTGGGATTCAATAATACTGTCCTCATAAAAAGAGTTTGGAAATCTTCCTACTTCTTAGATTCTTTGGAATAGTCTGATAAGGAGATGGGTTAGCTCTTCCTTAAATATTTTGTAACAATCTCCTGTGAAATCATCTGGACCAGGACTTTTGTTTGCTGAGAGTTTTTTGATTATTGTTTCAATTTCACTAGCTGTTATCAGTTTGTTCAGAATTTCTGCTTCTTCTTGATTCAGTTTTGGGAGATTACATTTTTCCAGAAATTTGTCCATTTCACCCAGGTTTTCAATTTCTTGGCATATACTTATTCATAGTTATTTCTTACAATCATTTGTGTTTCTGTGTATTAGTTGCAATCTCTCTTCTTTCATTTTTTATTTTATTTATTTGGGTCCTTTCTCTTTATTTCTTGATAAGTCTGCTTAAAAGCTTGTCAATTTTGTTTATATTTTCAAAGAACTAGCTTCTGGATTTATTTATCCTTTGAATTGTTCTTTTAGTCTCTATGTCATTTAATTCTACTTTGATGTTGGTTATTTCCTTCTTTCTACTCACTATGGGCTTCATTTATTATTGGTCCTCCAGTTCTTGTAGATGTAGGAATAGATTGTTTATTTGAAATTTTCTATCTTTTTTAGGTAGTTCTGAATTGCTAGGATCTTCCCTGTCAGGACTGCCTTTGCTGTGTTCCATAAGTTTTGGACTGTTGTGTGTTCATTTTCATTTCTTCCCAGAAACTTTTTGATTTCTTCCTTGATGTCATTACTATTTCATTCATTATTTAATAGCATGCTATTCAATGTCCATGAATCTGTTTTGGAGTATTTTCCTTGAGGTTGATTGTATTTTCATGCCCTTGTGGTCTGAGGAAATGCTTGAAGTAATTTCAATTTTCTTGAATTTGTTGAGGCTTGTTTTGTGTCCTATCATGTGGCCTTTCTTTGAAAACATTCCCTGTGCATTGGAAAAGAATGTGTTTTACTTCTTTGGGATAAAATTTTTTATTTATATTAGTTAATTCTATTTGATCTAGGCTATTGTTTAATGCTGAAATATTGTGGTTGATATATTTTTAGAAAATCTATCCATTGTTAACAATGGGGTGTTAAAATCCCCTATTATAAGTGTGCCACTGTTTGTATCTTTCTTGAAGTCCTCCAAGACTTTCCTTATATATTTGGATGCTCCTATATTGGGTTCATATGTGCTTATAATGTTTATGTCTTCTTGATGGAATCTTCCCTTGAGTATTATGAAGTATCCTTCTGTGTCTCTTTTTATGGCCTTTCTTTTGAAGTTTTTTTTTTTTTTTTTTTTTGTGTGTGTGTGTGTGTGTGATATAAATATTGCTACCCTACCTTGTATTTCCTTCCAATTTGGAATATTCTTTTCCAACCCTTCACTTTCAGTCTGTGTAGGTCTTTTGTTCTGAGATGGGTCTCTTGTAGGCAGCATATGTACTGGTCATGTTTTCTTATCCATTCAGCTACCCTATGTCTTTTGATTGGAGCATTTAATCCATTTATATTTAATGTTATTATTGACAGGTACTTATTCATTTTCCCCTTTGTACCTGTGTTCTCTCTCTCACTGTTTTTCTTCATCTTCTTAGAGCAGTCCCTTTAGCATCTCTTGTAATGCTGATTTGGTGGAGATGTATTCATTCAGCCTTATTTTGAAAGGGAAACTCTTTATTTCACCTCTCATTTTAATTGAGAGCCTTGCTGGATAGAGTAGTCTTGGTTGCAGGCCTTTCCTTTTCATTACTTAGAATATTTCTTGACATTCTCTTCTGGCTTAGTGTTTCTGTTGACAAGTCACCTGTTAGCATTTCAGAGACCTTTGTATATTATTTTCTGTGTCTGCTTTGTTGTCTTTAAGATTCTCTCTTTGTCTTTAAAATTTGGTTTTAACTATGATGTGTCTTGAAATGTCTCTTTGGGTTCATCTTGATTGGGACCCTCTCTTCTTCCTGAACTTTCATGACTTTTCCTCTCTCCAGGTTCAGGAAGTTTTCTGTTATTATTTTTTTCAAGCAGGGTTTCTGTGCCTTACTCATTTTCTTCTCCTTCTGGTATTTGAATTTCTGTTATATTTTTGAGTTTCATGTTGTCCTACAGTTTCCTTAAGCTATCTTCATATTTTCTGAGTCTTTTTAATGCAGCTGCTCTATCTAGGTATTTATTTCTACCTTGTCTTCCAGTGCACTAATTTGGTGCTCTGCTTCATGTAGCCTGCCTGTAATTCCTTCTAGTGTATTTTTTATTTCAGATATTATATTCTTAATTCCTTCCTGGTTCTTGTTTATAATTTCTGTCTTTTTCTATGCTGTTGCAGTTCCCACTCAATTGCTTGTAGTTGTCACTGAGTTCCTTGAATATCCTTATTACCATTGTTTTGAATTCTATGTCTGATAATTTGCTTGCCTCCATGTCATTTAGCTTTTTTACTGGGGATTCTTCCATTCCTTTTGATTACAGGTTCTTTCTTTTTCTCCCCATTTTAGGAAACTCTTTTTGTTTGTTTCTGCAATTCCAGATGCTCTGCTTTGCTGTGGCAGACCCTTCTGCATAGCGTGGGACCAACTCCCACTTGAAGATGCATAGGACCCATGCCCACATATAGGTTTTTTCGTGGGTAATCAGATTTGCAATATATTTGGGCTGTTTTTGAGATTTGTTCTTTGCCTAAACGCCCCCTCACCCTGCAAGTACCTGCAGGCCCAGGGTAACTGCCTGCCTATTCATTTGCTAGTCCTTCTTCTGTGATGTAATGAGGGATATTGGCTCCTTTGTTGTAATGGGGATAGTGAAGAGAATCCATCTTGTAATGTAAGGAGATAGGATTTAGAATAAAGGCCTGTCATGGTGGAGGCCACAGCTTTGGCTCCTCTTGAGAGAAAACCCTTGTGGTTATCCTTATTCCTCCACCAGACTCGGTAGTCTGTGTGCATGTTTTAATTCATCCATAATGATACAGACACTGCTGGCCAGTGTCTGCAACACTTTGTCAGTTGTCTTTGTGTGCTGAACTTCTGTGGTAGTGATTCTGTGGGACTCAGTGGTGTGATCTCTTTGATCTCCTTGTCTGTATGCTCTAGGATTGCCCTTTCTTCTGTTTGTGTGGGCTCTCTTGTTGTACTTGGGCTTTACCTGTTGGTGCCTTCTTTGTTGGTGAGTTCTTCCCTCCAGTGGGCTTACAGATAGTCACAACTCCCACCTTGTC
Source organism: Anoura caudifer (assembly GCA_004027475.1). Taxonomy (NCBI): domain Eukaryota; kingdom Metazoa; phylum Chordata; class Mammalia; order Chiroptera; family Phyllostomidae; genus Anoura; species Anoura caudifer. Next base: position 16,623 of record PVKU01000830.1, on the reverse strand, counting down.
TTTTATGCTATTATACAGGTGTTGGTTAACAAAACAGTACTACAAGACAACCAAAACTACACCAGCAAAGAGAAACTCCCTACCACATCATCAATCTCAACAACAACTGAATTAAGATTAATAAAGGTGAAGAGAGATTGAGGATATTAAAAATATGACAAAGGGGATATGAGATGACTAAAAGGGGAAAATATTATTCAGTGGGAAGAGGGAGGAGAGTTGATAAGAGTTGGAATAGAACTGAGGTGAAGAGAGGGAGAGATCAATATTTAAAACATAAGTAAAACATGAAAAGGCAATCAGAGAAATTGGGTGAGAAAAGGGAAGAGTATACTATGAGGTTTGAGGTAAAATTTAAAAAAGTACTGGACCAATGGGAGCAAAATTGCAGAAAAACCATAGCAGTGTTGATAGCAATGGCAGCTGAATTATGTTTAATAAAAGTGGAACAGGAATAAGAATATTGTAGAAAAGAAAAATGTGAATATTGGATGTCTACAGTAAAAAATATTTTTTAAAGAAGGGGAAGCAAACTAATAAGAGGAAGGAATAAGGCCCAGATTGAGATTGGGGGGAATAATGTGAGAGAGAAAACAATGAAATAAACTTCCTCACTAAACTGACTAGGGGCAGAGTGAAGGCAAAATAGAGTGAGACAGTGGGAGAGAATTCTTTGGGGTTTAATGTACAAATAATGAGCAAATAACAGTTCATTTGGAGGAGTACAGAATTAACCATGGTATTTCACCCAACCAGCCACTGTTTATAAAATGTGGAAAGGAAACAAGACTCCTGCTAGAAGGGAAAAAGAATGTGAGCTGACTTTAGAAAGAAGAGTGCTTATGCGAGGTTAGCTGGAGGAGAAATAGTGTAAGGGATGGAAACATGATGCAGTGTGAGAGAAAATAAAGTTTATGACAACAGTAATAAAGCTCAGGAAGATGGTAAAATGGATTAAGACCAGGGAAGGGTGCTGTGTGGGATTTGGAATAATAGTATGATAAGAAATATATAATCTGAATAAAAAGAATAAAGAATGAAGACCGAGAGTAGTGAGTTATTTGAAATATGAGTGAAGTGAAAGAAGAAAAATTAATAGAAACATGAAAGGGAGAATAAAAAAAACAAAAATAAAAATGAACTAACAAAAGAAACTAAATAAAAGGAAAGAAGAGAAATGAAATTTAAAAAACAAGCAAATTCTGATGAAGATCAATGTGAAACATGTCTCAGCTGTTGGTGTTTGGCTTCTGACTTCTTTCTGAATCTGTCGGTGATTTTGTCTCAGCTCAGGTCTTACTCTCTTATGCTTGGAAAAATAAAATAAAATAAAAGTGCCCCCTGCTGATTGTTAAGACTGCCCAGCCAGTTTTGCAGGTGTTCCTGGTTCTTGCAGGCAGCGGGGGAATGGGCTCTTTTTTCTTTTTTCCTTTCTTGCGGTTCTGCATGGGGACTTAGCCTGGTCTACAATAATCACAGGTGCCCAGTGTCCAGACCACACCCTCAGATTGCTAATCGACCACACTCTCCACTCTGTGCATTTGCAACAGGCAGGTGCTGAAAAGCCACCTGGCTTTGCTCCCCTTTGATTAGTCATTGAGGTTCACTGAGTGGGAGCAAATAGCACCCCCACTCCTCCCTCTTTTTTGGCCAGACCACTGCGTGCTCAAGGTCCCTGCATGGGTGCGCCTCATTTTCCCTTTTGAAAAAAAAAAAGTCTATGGATGTACTTCCTCTCTGAGCCACCGCCGGACTTTCCACACAGTCCAACTATCTGGCAAGTCCAGAGTCTATCTGGGTCACCACCAGTTGCAGCCCACCTCCACTCCCTGCTCCAGGTGATGCCAGATCCAGGATCCCCAAAATTCTCTGGCAAAGTGTGGGTTGGCAACCACCGCTCTTGCCTGGGTACATCATGCCCCTGGCTGTGTGTTGCTTGCTACTTTTTTTCCTCCCCGGCAACTTTATGTGTCTAGGTCTCTCCTGGCACAGGTCTGGGACTTTCCTGCCCTGGGAGGGGAGGGAGTTGCTAGGCTGCTGTAACTGACCTGGCTCCGGTGATGCCCCTACGCCACGCCACGGTCTCCTGCGCCAGGCCTGGGGACTTTCCCTGTTGGCCTAAAAGCCTCCTTACTGCCCATTTTGCACAGTCCTTAATAACTCTCTGTCCCTCTGTGTACGGAGGAAGGACTGACTTTTCCATTTGCCCCTACTACGGGTAGGGGGAGGTAAGCACATGTGCAGTGGAAATCAGATGGCCACAGCAGAACTTTGGGACATGTTCAGTAGAAACCTGACCATAAAGGGGAGGATGAGGGCATGAAACCTCAGAAGATCCAGGAAAGAAGTTGGGTAGGAGGAAGACCCAGCACAAACCCATGAGGGGCCAAGTACAAGATTGGTTAGTTTAAAAGAAAACCTACTCCTTTCCTGACCCAAGGTAATATAATTAAAGCTTAGCAAAGTCCCTTCTGGGTAGCACATGTTTACCCATTCCTTTGCATACCCCCTCTCCAGTGCAGTGGTGAGAATCTGGCAGCCACATGAACCTGGCATCCACGTGACTCCCAGCAAGGCTGCTAGTGAGGGCCTGGGTACAGCAGCACAGCACCAGCTGGAGCACAGGCCTCTGTCCAGAGGCCAAACTCACCTACAGAAACTTCGGATGCCTGCTGATGCTGGGCTAATGGGAAATGAGACAAAGCTAATTTCTGCATCTCTGTACCCTGGCCCGCCTGGGCTTGGTGAAGACAAGTGAGGGTCTGAGGCCCCAGAGGCTGGACTTCTTCCACAGTGGGATGGAGCTGAACTATCTGGTCATGTACAAGACACCAGGCACTTGGGGGCAATCTTTTGTTTTTGCTTGAATAAATCTTACCATCACACCTCATACTCCTCCATGTGGTCCCAGAAATGCTTTCCTTGCGACTCCACCGAAGAGCCCTACTTCCACCAGCAAAAGGTGCAGAATGGCATATAAACCTCTACTTCTCAGTGCTTCTTTGGGTCTCAGTCTTATGGCATCTTGAATGTGCATACATATAATAAACTTTGGACATTTTTTCCTGTTAAATGTCATTGTTCAATTTGATTATTAGCTCTGGTAAAATAACTTAGAAGTTGGGAAGAAAGAAATGTTTTTTTACACCTCATAGTCCTTAAGATGATCTATTATAAATACTTAATTTTCTTAATGAAGAAATTCATAGTCAGTAGACATTTTAAATACTAAAATAATCTTTAAAGAAAGAATCATCATTTTGGTCATATGAATTTGTTTTTACTACTCTGACCCACTTAAACTGTTACAGAACACAGAGGCCACAAGGGCCAAAGGTTTGTAATGTCTGCCACCTTATAGAAAGATGTCTCTCAAAGGCAGAGATTTGTGAAAAGGAAAGGAAATGTTTATTTAATGCTATATAGAGTTAAAGTGGCAACTTAACATCTTCATTAAAATATCAAAGTCCTTTAGGATACCCACAGATGCCCACAGTGCTTACTATCTCCCTCTGCCCTAATTCAGGGTACCATAAGTCAGGAAAAGAAGCAAACATCCAGGATCCAGGCTCTTGACACCGTCAGCTGTGTCATTGTCCAGGCAGGATCTCTGATTAATCCAAAGCCATGTGGCACCTTCTCATGGCCTACTGGCAAGAGTTCTTTCCATCCCCCTTCTTCCAGGCAAAATCTCTCTTGCTTTCTAGGCTATGCAGCCAAAGGGAGCACCCTAAAGCCACGTGGTCCTCTTCTACCAGAGCCACGGGGAAGAGGTCCCCACTCTGGCAAAACCTCGTGGCTCTCCCTCTTCACCAAAGCTGCAGGGGTCTGCACTCTGGTGAACTGCGTGGAATCTCTCTTAATGGCTGCTGCATCTCTGTTTAAATCCCCATGCCAATCCTCCTCTGTACCCCCACTTCTGACTCCTCCTACAATCAGTTACACCTGCCAGCATTCCCGTATTACTTCAAGTTTACTGGGCTGCCATCATGAGTCTGGGCAGGAGTGTCCTCATTTTCTGGAGCCAATCTTCTCCAAGCTCCCACGCAGGTGCTTTAACTTGGGGTTCCTCCCCCAGTCACATCTTGGGGGGAGTCCTTTCCATTCCCCTGGCTCAGAGCATGACCAGAGCTATTTAACACATCTAAACCACCAGCCAAAGGCTATAGATATGTTAAATGACCATGCCGTGGATTAGCAGCTCTGCATGCCCCTGCTCCATGTGTCCCTTCCCCCAACTCATACCTGCGGGGGAAGGGGTGAGGACTTGTATATGTCCCTCTAATATTTCCTGGACACCCTGAGTTCTGGCACCCATTCCAAATCCCTATTTTTGGGGCCCCCCTCCTGGCTGCACCCTGCATCAGGATCACCACATAATTGGAATTGCTGATGACCCTCAATTCATGTCCTCTCACATCCATGTACAGAAACGTTAACCTTGTCCCTCAGTATGTGGAGATAGGGCCTTTAAAGGGTAAGTTAAAATGAGGCCCTTAGGGGGCCTTAATTCAGCCTGACTGGTGAGAACTTTAGAACTCTGGACAAATAACTATTCTCTCAGAACTCCTGCACTGAAAGTCACCAAACTCCCCCATGGCTTCTAGCAGCATAAGGCTACATTTGGATGACACCAGCCTTCCATTACAAAGGCTGCCTGAGAAACTTATTTACTGCTTATTTTAGCCAACACCTGAGGCTAGACCTCTCTTTCCTGGAGCATTTGTTATTGTGAATTCTTACTCTGTCTCTTTGAGATGTATATGTATCTACTACACCTCAGGCAGTGTCTTTCTCAGGAACCTGAAAACCATTCCTTTGAAATGTGATCACCAGATAGAGTCTCAGTCACCCAGTTTCTGTGGGTAAATAGAATCCTCACTTCCATATTTGCTATAGTGGATATACCTGTGTTGTTTTGGACTATAAGATGCACTTCCCCTCAAAATTTGGGAGAAAAGGGGGGTACATTTTATAGTCTGAATGTAGCTTACCTGGCTCGCTGTGGGGGCAGAGGTGGAGCAGGGTCACAGGTTATTAAATATTTTACCACATTTTTTGCTTCATTTTTTTTTTCTATTTGCCTCCTCTAAAACCTAAGTGAGTCTTATGGTCCTAAAATACGGTAGCTACCTTAATTTTATTTACATTGACACTGTAATTTTTTACTTGAGTCTCTGCTCTTTCTTCCTATGTCCTCATTCTCCTTTTAAAAAAATCTAGTAACCTTTGCACAGACTAGAATGTACCTCATCTCTTTCCCTTATTATAGGTAGTTACTGAAAAAATCTGTTTTCCCTACTTTAACTAATGTCTGGCTTTACTGATCTTTGACACTGGTGTCCTATTAAGAAGAAGAAATTTGGACAACCAAAGAGAAACCAGGGATGATATGCACATCTACAAGCCTAAGAGTCTTCTGAAGAAACCAAGCTGCCGACACTATGAATCATGGAGCTTGAGGATCCAAACTGTGAGAAATAAGTGTCTATTGTTTAAGTCACCCAGTGTATGGTATTTCACGTCAGTAAACTAACACAGGTCACAAATCGTATTTTAAATATTAAATCAAACAAAAGATATTAAATAATAATATTTTACCTTCTTACCTTGACACATATGATTTCATAACAAACTAGAAGACTGGATTTTTTTTTTAAAATTTAGTCTTTATTGTACTTCTTTTCCCAGTATCATTTAGTCCCCTTATATGCCCCTCTCCCCAGCAATCACCACACTGAAGACTGGATTTGAATTTAGCATCATTGGATTCCACAGGGTTCTTCCTGGAATGTGGCTATAAGGGAAGATGGAGCCTTTGTCCTAGACCGTATTTCGACTGTCTCTTTCCTTTCCTCACCAATCTTTATCTTGCACTTTGTATACAAGCTTTGAGTACATTACACGCAAACAGCCACCGTTTAGTCTACCCGGAGACCTAGGAGCATGCCCAATGGCAGCACTGTCTGCCCCCATGAGGATGGAATTGAGGCTGAGGCTCAATGTGAGGCCCAGAGAGACACTGTGGCCATTGAAGCAGGTTATTCAGGGTCCTAAGCATCCAAGCCATGATCTAGAAGAGGAGTCCTACACTCCAGACAGACCCATCCACTTCACCGTGCAAAACCCCTTACTCTGCTTGAAATGGTGCTGCCAGAAAAGAACAAGAGCAGAGCCTCTCTAAATGAAGCCCCACAGCAAGGACTTGCCTGGGCAGCACTGCATGAGAGTCACAGATTCCTCTTTCTTGCTCTTATAAAATGCTTCTCAGAATATTAAACATTCACTGTAGTATGTGTGGTTTCTGGACATGGATACACTAGAAGCATTTTATTGGGGTGATGCAATTCTAAAAAATACAATGGTCAAATTAATATTTATATCTGTAGGTCCCTTTTCCTATTCTATTTTCAGGATTGTAGAAGATGTTGGAAGAATCTTTTATGAGAAAATTGATCAGATGAAGAGAAGAACCTAAAGACACAGATATCAGGGTTTTTCTAAAAAAACTGTTCAAAACTAGATCTCCTACCCCCCACCCCCAACTCCAGAATAAGATTACACGGTAAAAAGCAAAGTTCATAGACTCAAAGCTTCCAATTTATTGTTAGCACCAATCTTAAATGTGAGCAGACAACCAAAGATTACCATAAACTCAAAAAAGGCCCTAAGAAGTGATGGAGGTAAAAATAAAAAGAAAGCCAATAAAACAACAACAAAACTTGGAGGAAACAAGAGACATTAAAAGAACTAGGAAATAAAAATAAAAAGTCTATTAATGTTCTTAGATAATGTAATTTATTACATTCATTGTAACATGCTTAAGAATATATGATTTTGTTTTTTTTTCAAGATATAGAATACAAAAGGGAGCTCTAGGCATATAAAAATATAAAAGCAGAAATGAAAAGTTTAATAGAAAGATTGAAGAAATGCTCCAGAAAGTATATTAAAAGAACAAAAATATAGAAAATAGAAGATACAAGAAAACTATAAGCAAATTCTAAGAGGTCCAAAAACCAAATAAGAGTTCTAGAAAGATAATAGGAGAGACAGATATTATCAGCAACAGTGAATGATGAATCTTTCAAAATATGTATACATCTCAGTGATTATTTTATTCTGCTTTACTTTTATTCAGTAATAATTTAGAATGTTTAATGTGTGCTTATGTACATAGTTATATATACACAATTGATGTTTTTAATCTCAATTAGAATTTTGTTAACATATAAATATAATTGATTTCTGCATATTGATTTTTTATGAAGTGATTGTTAAAAATTTACTTATTAGTTTGAATCATGGACTTAGTTTGATTTTGGAGTGTATAGTTAACAAATTATGTCATATGCAAATAAAAATAGCTTCACTTCTTTCTTATCTTTCTTCTACCTAATATTTATTTTGCTTACTCTATTACATAACATTTAGAGTATAGTTAAAAAAGGGGGAACTTTCCAGAACACTTGGTGAGAAGCTGAGGATCAGGCTTTTGGAGCTGTGTGCAGTAATGTGCTCTTTCTCCCTCCTCCACACCTGCCTCGGCTGCTCACCAGCTGTCAAAAATGATGAATGAAACAACTTACTATGATGTTTTTGGGGTCAAACCCAATGCCACCCAGGAAGAATTGAAAAAGACTTAGAGTAAGCTGGCCTTGAAGTACCACCCTGATAAAAATCCAAATGAAGGAGAGAAGTTTAAACAGATTTCTCAAGCTGATGAAGTGCTCTCTGATGCAAAGAAAAGGGAATTATATAATAAAGGAGGGGAACAGGCAATTAAAGAAGGTGGATCAGGTGGTGGTTTTGGCTCCCCCATGGACATCTTTGATATGTTTTTTGGAGGAGGAGGAAGGATGCAAAGGAAAAGGAGAGGTAAAAATGTAGTGCATCAGCTCTGGGTGACCTTAGATTTATAAAATGGTGCGACAAGAAAACTAGCTCTGCAAAAGCATGTGATTTGTGACAAATGTGAAGGATGAGGTGGCAAGAAAGGAGCAGTAGAGTTCCGTTGCAATTGACCAGGTACTGGGATGCAAATAGAATTCATCAGATAGGACCTGGAATGGCTCAGCAAATGCAGTCTGTGTGCATGGAGTGCCAGGGTCACAGCGAGCGGATCAGTCATACAGATGCATGTAAAAGCTGCAATGGAAGGAAGATAGTTTGAGAGAAGAAGATTCTAGAAGTTCATATTGACAAAGGCATGAAAGATGGCCAGAAGATAACATTCCATGTTGAAGGAGACCAAGACCAGGACTAGAGCCAGGGGATATTATCATTGCTTTAGATCAGAAGGACCATACTGTTTGCACTGTGCGAGGAGACCCTTCCCTGTGTATGGACATATAGCATTGTGCATGGACATTGAAGCACTGTGTGGCTTCTAAAAGCCAATAGCTACTCTTGACAACCAAGCCGTAGTCATCACCTCTCATCCAGGCCAGATTGTCAAGCATGGAGATATCAAGTGTGTGCTAAATGAAGGCATGCCAATTTATCCTAGACCATATGAAAAGAGTCACCTAGTCATCAAATTTAAGGTAAAAACTTTCCTGATCATGGCTTTCTCTCTCCTGATAAACTCTCTTTGCTGGAAAAACTGCTACCTGAAAGGAAGGAAGTGGAAGAGACTTGATGCGGACACTGGCCTGCAGTGTCCACAGTGTTATGGATGAGATTCGAAACAAATTCACACAGACTACCAAGCCCTGTGGAGGGAGAGGGATAGCCCATCTACTCTCTCAAGAGGAGAGTGTGGTGCCCTTGCCCTGACAGGCTTTTATTGGGTTCAATATGCACAGGAATACAGGTAAAGCTCATTAATCATTGTCAGGCAGTAAGGATCAAACAATAGATAGTATACAAAGAACTATGAGGGCCTATTCTAAGTCAGGGTCTATTAGCTAAAGGCCTACAAAACTTTGGGAAACAAACTCATTTCCTGCTCAGATCCTTATCATTTAATTGAGAGCATTCTTAGCAAAGCAGGTTTCACAGGAGTTTACATATTCTTTCTTAGGTCTGACTTCCCTAGGGAACTCACCTTTTCCAGCCCACCACCAGCATTGTTTTAGGCTTAAGGCATTGTTTCAGGCTTAAGTCAGGCAGGGTAACCAAGGCAACCAAGAGATTAGGAGACTTCTTGCAGACAGAATGAGGACTCAGGCTATGTCAGGATAGCTGAGGGGTGAGGGTCCATCACCCCCTTTTGCTATCGCCCCCCATGTCCTTCCCTGGGGGCCTGCATGATCTTGCCTGTCTTAGGTCTTCCCTCCCTTGAGGAATCTATCCTATCATTGACTAACTGAACATGCAGTGGGGGCCAGGCAGGGTGATATAAAAGTGGAAGAGGCATGGGACCTGTCAGTGAGATAAGCTTTGTATCCTTAGTGGCTTATGGTCCAAAGGTCACTCACTCAGCCTTAGCCATGGTGGGGTTACAGTTTCTGAAACCAGGCAGGGGAATTCCCAGCAGAGACTGATGAAATGGACCAGGTAGAACTGGTAGACTTTGATCCAGATCAAGAAAGGTGGCACTATTACAATGGAGAAGCATATGAGGATGATGAACATCATCCTAGGGTTAGTGTTTAGTGTCAGACCTCTTAATGTGGCCAGTGAACGATACTCACTGCTGGCATTTTATATACAGTAGTGAATGAGTGAAGGACTATAATCATAATATGCTCACTACTTGCTATTGTTTTTGTTTTAATATTCAACTATAGTAGTGTTTTAAAAGTTGAATGAAGAATAAACTCAAAATATAAAAGCTCTGACTTTGCCCTATATGTATGATGACCTAAGTGTGCAAGATAAGTTTAATACCTGTAAAAACTATTTAAGAAAAAAATTCCCCCTAGCATTTGTTAGGCCATGCTTTGTAATTAAGTTCAACTATGTACATGGAATAGCTCAGACTGAACTGCTAGTTTATATGTATTGACTTTGGTGAATGATCCTTAATTGTTAAGCTGTGAAGTTAAAATTCTGTATTTAACTGGCAGTCAGACAAAAAACTTAATTTGTAGAGAAGTCTTGGTTTGTATAGTTGTATTAAGTGGGATTCATTGTAATGCCTCTGCATTTATTGCCTCAACTGTTACTTGAAGGTAGCATGCCATATAATTTAACCTGTGGTATCAGTGATAGAAATGATACCTTTCTGAAGAAGGGGTTATCATAATAAGTTGCTTCTTTAGGACTTGCATGTGTAGAATTGCATTCCTTTCTGCAGTGCCATCTTTTGAAAAAAAATATATAACTATATCAGTCCTTGGTTACATTTTTTTTTCCTTCTCTTTAGACCATAAACCTTAGAGTAGTGACTTCTGGAGCAGACTAATTTAGAAGTTGAGTGATGAGACCTTTACATGGAAAAGTAATTTGCATGTATGAGATGGGAAGGTGGTGTTTTGTTTTGTTTTGTTTTGTTTTGTTTTAGGTATGTTACAGGCTTACTTTAAACCATTTAACTTATGCTCCAGAATAACTTTAATTTAATATTGGTAGTATAGCAGATTATGAATAGCTTTAATTGTGTATTTAAAAGTCATGTTCACAAGCTTAAGTCTGGATATCAGAATTTAGGCAATTCTTGAAATGTATAAATGTCTCCTTAATATACTGATTACAAAGCAAAAAAGAGAGAGAGATCAGGTAAATATACATTTTAAGTATAGCTTTAATATTATATATTAATATTACTATGTTATAGTTTTTTTATTTTAGATACCCTTTATAAGGTCAAGTATTAAGTATGAGAGTTTAATTATATATGGCTGAAATGTCACACACTTTTTCTGTATCTATGTAAAGGGATAGATAGGTGATAGGTGATAGATGATAGGTAAATACGTAGACAGTTGGAATAAAACTCATCTGGTCAGATGCATTATCCTTTTCAAAAATCAACAGATTCAGTTATATTTTATTTTGTTTAAGAATTTTGTGTTTATGTTCATGAGAGATATGAATTTGTAATTTGCTTTTCTGCTAATACTCTTTACAGACTTTAGTAGCAGGATTATGTTTGCCTCATAAAACAATGTTCTCTTTTTCTATTTTCTGAAAATTTTGTTGAAGATTTTTAGTATTTCTAACTTAAATGTCGGAAAGCATTCAACTGTGCAGCCATCTATGCCCAAAGTTTTCTTTTGGGGGACATTTTAAATTATTGATTATATTTATTCAGTATATGTTTTATTTTATTTTTTGTTTCAGTTTGTCAGTTTGGTAGACAAAAGTGTATTTAGAAGAAATTAATTCAATTTATCTAGGTTTTTAAACTTATTGGTACTACTCTTCATAATATCATCTTATTTTTTTAGTCTGCAGGATTTTTGGTGGTACTTGCCTTTATATTTTCTTATATTTTGATATGGGTGATGAAGGTTTTTGTTTTCTCTCTCTCTGTTTATCAACTCTTGATCAAATTTACTATGGGTATATCTCTTTTATTAATGTGATGTTCTCAGTATCACAAAAGTACAAATATCCAATTGTCATATTATATTTTTAAATATGGCAATTTAAATTTTGGCAATTTAGATATGCCAAAGTCATGGCACAATAATCCAGGATCACCCATAGTTGATGACCCTTTTTCTTATGTATGGTCAAAAGGTCAATAATTGCCAATCACTGCATTACATGTCTACATCATTCACCTCACTTCATTTCATCACACAGGCATTTACCGCCTCATATCATCACAAGAAAAACAGTGAGTAGAGCACAATAAGATATTTTGAGAGAGAGACCACATTCATATAACTTTTATTACAGTATATTGATTTATTGTACCCTTATCCAATTTTATCATTGCTTACTGTTAATACTTACTGTGCCTAAAGTATAAATTAAACTCCATCACAGGTGTGTATAGGAAAAAATATGTAGAGTTCGCTACTACCCATGTTTTGGTCATCCACTGGGGGTCTTGGAACATATCATTAATGGGTAAGAGGGGATGACTGTAAGGAAAGCCATGTTGACTAATTTCCATAGCCAGTACAACTACATTCTTACATTTGAGAGAAAAGAGAAATGGGCAATAAGTTGACATTCATGCACATAGTTGCAAAGTAGAAGTCTTCATAGCTTTGAAATGATTCCCAGCATATCTATAATCTAAATATTATGTAGTTAAGAGAAAAACAACAAACAAAAAATTTGTGTTTTTAATATCTGCAGATACTCATATTTTTCTAAATTTGGAAAATAACCCAAATAATCAGTATAAGGTAGAGCACACGTGGCAAACACAGGGCCCGCAGGCCAAATCCGGCCTCCACCTTGTTTTATCCGGCCCGGCACTTTGTTTCTACCCAGCAGAGCACTGAGCTCCTTGCCCCTAGTTAAGGAGTGGTTACAGTTATACAGTCCTAAAGTTACATTTGGCCCTTTGAAGGCAACTGGGAGGCTGATGTGGCCCCTGGTGAAAATGAGTTTGACACTCCTGAAGAGTAAGGGCAAACAACTTTGTTGAGTTAATATAAAGTTTTTAGGAATAACAATGCATCCAAAATTATATTGTACTCAGTAGCAATTTTTATAACTATATGTTAGAATATTCATTTAAAATGTTCTCACAATGATTTTTGAATAGAAACATACCCCAGTGCTGTTTTTCTTTGTTTATCTAGAGCTCTCTGTATAATATAAAACTATTTATTCTCAGAGAGATTCTTAATTAGCCAGACATCAGTTCAGTAAATGAAAGTGCATATTTAGAAGTTCTTATGAACAATGTTTTATTTCTATTTTTATAATCATGAATTTATGATTATGGCTTACCATATATTCAAAGAATCCTATAACACTGAGAAAGAGGGTATTAAAAGGAGAGAGAAAATTAGAGAAATATAGAAGTGTGAGAGAAGGGAACAGAAGAAATAAGAAAAGAAAGGAAGACAAAGGAAAAATGAAAACAATAGAGAATAATCCAATTGGGGAGGAGTCAGAGTAACGCAATATTGACTATAATCCGATTCTTTAAAAAAATTCAAACTGGAGTGTCAGTTTTAATTTAATGTTTCATCTTCATTCCCATGTATATTAAGACTTCTATTAGCAGGCATTGTGAATTTTGGCCCATAACCCTGTAAAGATCAAGTTTAAACTCATACTAACTATTCAGTACTTGGCCAAAAATTTTCTGGAAACAATTAATTTATTTTTGGATCTATCTTAGCTGAATTTATATTTTGTAGTCTACATTTGCCTTGTATATCATAATTTACCAATTCAACACAAGATACTATGCTTATAAATCTATTTCCATTACTATGATAGTATCTTACTCTTCTTATTCCTCCAACCACTAGTAATAAAGATTTCATTGTACTACAAAGGGAAATACTCTGATTTTTTTTCTGATGCTCGGAATGAAGGGAATCTGCAGAAAAAGTTGTTTCGTCAAAATGCACATGTTCATAAGTCTTATGAGTAGAGAGGATTGCGATTTGTGTATTACAAGGGTATTAACTACATTATGAAGACATGAAAGTATTAAGATATCTGCTAGAAATGTTTTCAGATGGCTAGAAAATGTATGAATGCAGGCTATTTTGTAAGTTCAGCACATAAATTCTCTAAGTTTCTGCTTTTGCAGATGGGAAAGGTAGATAAGCTTTTGAATGGCTTCTGGCAATACTGGAAGCTCAAAATAAACACTTTGGTACAAAATATGAAAAAATTTTAATTAGAAATTAATGTTAATTAAATCTCTACAAAAAGATAATAGAAGTTTTGCTCACTTACCAGCTAGATTTATGACATTATTATTTTTATTAATACACAAATAAATAGGCAAGATTTTATTCATATCTAGATAAAACAATGATATAAGCAAATTTAACTAAAATTTTATTTAATAGTGATCTTTCAATATGATCTCTAGAATTCATTATGTCACTAGTTTCCCTCTGCCTACATATTTTGCTAATTCTTCTTATTAGGAGATTAAGATTTGTTTCTTTTATTTTTGTTAAAAGCAGAAACAGTAAAATATCAATATTTCTTGGGACTCTAAAAGGACTATCCCAAGTAAAATCTTTGATAATAGGAAATGCAAACTAATCTACAATGACACTAAGTGGAGATTGATTAAAAAGAAGCATATAAGAAGTTTGAAAGTAATGGAAGTATTCTGTATCTTGATTTTTGTGTGAGTATATAGTGTATAAATTTGTCAAAACTCAGTAACTATACCCATAAAATAGCTCATTTTACAGCTATCAAATTCTCCATTGTGTTTTGCAATTGGTAGGTGTTCACTCATATATGCTGACTGATGGCCTACATATTATAAACAGCTTTACACTGTGTGGAAATAAAAGATGTCAAAGTGCCAAAGTAGGTACAGTTAGTTTTATGTAAATCATATCTCAATAATGTTGGTAATAGTAGAAGAAGCCTTTAGAAAATAAGTGAGGTCGGAGAAGACATCCCTCAAGCATCCCTATCCTCAAGTCAGCTACTTAGCCCAGAGCCATCAATGTCTCCAGCCTCACAAAACTCTTTGCACTTGGCCTCAAGCCAAGTTTATACAACTCCATCTCTAATTATGCACCTACACAAACCCTGTATTCTAGAGCATGAACTCTTTCACTTGCTCTAAAATATGCCTTCTTCATTCCTAACTTTCCATTCTTCATGACATCCCCTTTCTCTAAAATCATCAGCATTTAGCCAGTAAATACCTGTTCATCAAGTTCTCATATCTGAAATGCCTTTTATCTCATGAAACCCCCTTGGAACCTCAAAGATGAGTCTTTATTAAAACTTCATATGTAAGATTTCATATCCATTGGTCTTCTATATTTATATTTATTTTTATTGGCCTTTATTACATGCCTCATGATTCTACCTGGACTTTAACCTCTCTGATCTTGGGTAGCTCATTTTACAGCTATCAAATTCTTTATTATGTTTTGCATTTGGTAGATGTTCATTCATTTTCTGCTGATTTATAACCTACATGTTATAAACAGCTTTACACTGAATGGAAATAAAAGGTGTCAAAGAGCCAAAGACATATTATTTCTACTTTTGCTGATGGGAAAGGTGGATAACTATAATTAAAGATGAAAGAGAAACACAATGAATCAATTTGCTAGCAAATAACAACACAAGATTTACTTTTCTCATATGTTCAATGGAATAATGTCAATGAAGAAGGATGGAGGAAGAGATAAAACTATTGTAATTACAGTTGCCTCCAATTTCATCATATTAATTTAAAATCCCTGGCAACTAGGCTCCATAGGAGACAGAAAATGATGGATGTGGCAAATTACTGCTTCCTATAGCAATCTGGAGGTATTTCTTAAACTGATTCTTATCCACGGACAAAGCAGGGCCAACAAATTAGTGTCACTGAAATGAAACATTTCCAATTTAATTATATCAGGTAAAATCATAAAATCAAAGTCAATTATTTATAAAACACAATTTACAACTTTCAAAGATTTGGAATGAAAAATAATTTAAGCAAACAAGTCAGTTATGCATATTGGAGGTTAAATGTCATGAGAAATAATGTATGTAGAGGAGCTGCATTATTTGGAATGATCAGTATTCTACATACATATATTTTTATTTTGAAGAAAATTTGCAATATATAATTGTCAGTGAATATTTGCTGAATACCTACTCTTTGTCCAAGACTGAATAAGGTCCTGTGGTTAAATTGGAAACATGACACAGCTCCTTCTTTCAAATAAAGTTAGTGGGTGATTGAAAAGGATAAATGAGAAATATTAATAAAAGGTGGTAGAGTCTAATTGTCCAAGTAAGTACAGTGATATGGAAGCAGATAGAGGAGGCTGGAGTGTATGTGGAGTTTGTCTTCAAAGTCTTCACAAAGTAGGTAACATAGAAATGGTTTTCCTGATGGCGAATGAGACAGGCCTGGAAGAGGGAACAATATGTGCATAAAGCACAGACAAGTGATATCATATTTGCTTAAAACTTATTTGTAAGCCTTTATTGATTTGTGTTGCAAATTGAGTTAAGCTAGCTTTGGTCACTCACAATCATGAAGCCCTTTCATGTGATTATTGATAGTTTTTGATCTGGGGAGAAGTGGGGAGCTATGCAGCTCTTCTTACCTACTTTACTTCCAGATAGTATGCTAAGATGAATCTAATGCTTGGCCCACATTTTGCTACATATAAAATCATTTATTTATCATCACGCACAAAACTGGCTATTTTGGGAAGCTCAGCTTGTTGTAATTTTTGCTCACTTTCCTTTTTGTTCAATAGTAAGTACTTACATGGAAAATTCACTCCAATTCAAATGCAACAATATTCTGATGGCAGAATCAGTCAACTTTCTAGATGAATTGGGTTCAGAATTTTCCATTAAATGAAACAGTATATTATCAAATGGAGTTCTTGATTTAGGGTGTTGCTCCAAATATGTTAACTATCTAAGCTAACTAGACCCTATATCCCATTCATAGTGACACAGAGAAGTTTATCCATATAATTAGGCAATCTTGTGTATTAAACACTTGTAATTCTACCAAAGGAATTCTAAACTATAATATGCAAAATATATACCTGCTTGTGCAAGTTTAGATAATGATATTTGAAGCATTTTCTGTAA